>OW052220.1:250555671-250786794 GCA_932526605.1 Nephrotoma flavescens | reverse complement strand
TAAAATAACTAGGCAATTTTTTTAACCGAGTTGAAATTCGACATGTGGATCCTAAATGGGATTCAAAAAATGCGTTATTGATAAAGTTGTTGAATAAGGGTCGATTTATATTATCCGTTCCTTTCAGATCCGTTTCTTTCAGATTCAGACAAAAAAACATTGTTACATATGTAGAGTATTTATATTATCCGTTCCGTTCAGATCCTTTACTTTCCGTTTCAGATAAATATTGTTGAAAAGAATGTTTTATCTGATGTCTGAACGCGAAAAAAATACGAAGAATAGCGAGGAAAGTGGAATTTATACAATATATATTCCAGCAACAACAATCAAAACAAAATTAAATTGCTACTAAAACGTTTTTGGATTTTTTGTTATCGTTTCGTTTAGTCTATACGTAACCAAAGATACGAATAGATGCAGCATGTGTGAAACAAATTAATAATATTTGTTTATATTCTCGTCATGCCAATCGTATGCTAATGTTTGTCGCCACTAAACTTTTCTTATCTTATGCTCTTTTAAATATCCCATATATTTTATAGTTGATTTAGTCTAATAAACTATAAAATATAAAAAAAATTGTTAAAGTAAAATAAAGTAAGGAGCATACGAGTATATACCTGGAATATTATATCTCAAGAACTGAGCAATAAAACATGTGTTCATATTTTCTATTGAATTCGTTTTAAATTTTGTTTTTCTTGTTATTTAACGTTTATACAGGGTTTTGATGTGTGGAACGGTAAAATTTTATGGCAAATAGGGTGGGTCATTTGGAACCTTTTATCCTATGGAACAGATTTCCAAAGTGTCACGATAATTGAGATGATATTTTTAAGTTTCTTTTAAATTACCCAAAATCTCGCCTTTAAATGGTCATAACTTTTTTGTTTGTAATCGTAAAGGCTGGAAATAACTTTTATTGCATTCTGCAATGTGATTTTATTCTAAATAAATCATTATTTAATAGAATTGGTTAAAGAAAAAAAAACTTATGGCCTTCCAAATCCTACAAAATGTGTAAAAGTATGGAAAATGATAAACTTTACTTTCCAAACTGGCATAGACAAAAATTAAATTGCTACTAAAACATTTTGGATTTTTATGTTAGGTATGATGTTTTACTTTATACGTAACCAAAAAATACGCATATATACGATAACCATACGATGGAAATATTTGATCGGATAGTATAAATTGATGATGTCTGAATCTGAAAGGAATGGATCTGAAAGGAACGGATAATATAAATCGACCCTAAGGCGGATAGGGACGAAACCTGGCCATGTCTTAACCGATTATGTCGAAAATCTACATGTGGGATCTAAACAAAATTTTAAAATGATATTGGATAATCTTCTGGAATATTGTCATTAGGGATGGAACTAAGCCAATTCTTAATCGATTATGTTGAAATTCATCACGTGCGATGGAAATGGGGTTCTTAAGTGATTTTTTGATAAGGCTGTGGAATATGGTCAATAGAGACGGAATTTGGCAAATTGTTCACCGATTATGCTTAAATTTGACACGATCTAAATGGGGTTCTTAAATGATTTTTTGATCTGCGTACAAAAAGGGCGAATATTTCAAAACTTAGTCAAAAAATCATTTTAGAATCCCATTTAGACCTAACTTGTGGAGTTTTGAAATAATTATTAAAGAAATGGCCAAGTTCCATCTCTATCAACCGTATTCTAGAACTGTATCAAAAAAACAGTTTTAAATCATTCACTTAGGCTGTGGGCCAATTCTCAGGTAAATCGATTTGTACAGTAAATTGAAATTTTAGTACAAATTACTTTTCAAATCGTACCAATTCTCTAGTAAATAAAATTAGGTAAATGAGGCTTAAAGGGATACATGGTTTGTTGGAATATACAAAAATTGGTACGTAGGTACACGAACTAATGTCACATTTTATTGTTGTTGTTCCATTTATTCGTATTGTTTATACGAATAAATTTAAATTGTACATTTGCTCATAATTGTTGCGTAATTTATACAATAACTTTACTGAAAAAATAAATAAAAATTTTAAAAAAATTAAATTGTGTTCATAAGTATACAAGCGCAATTTCATTTCATGGGAAATGCTAGTTAATATAAAAAAATATGTTAGAGACATGGCTGCCATATTTTCATGATTTGTTTAACAAAAACCACTACTATTTACCTTTTGTGTTTTAGCTTTACCCAAATTTTTAGTACAGTATTTCAATTTAACGCATACACTGTTAAACATGGCATTTACCCTAGATTTACCTAATTAGAATTGGCCCACAGCCTTAAAATAAAACTAGTAAAACTCCTCTCCTGGAGTTTTTTCTACAGGCCCTGTAAAGGCCCTCACGTGCCTGGGAAAGTTATTGAAGCCTCTACAATTCGGTAAGATGTCTCAAAGGGCTGATTGTCGAAGGACTGAATGTCGAAGGGTATAATTACCAAGGGCCGAATGTGTCGAAGGCTGAATGTGTCAAAGAGGTTACTTTTCGTTTTTGGAAATATAATTTTTTTAATTTGTTTTAAGGAATATTTCGTAATTTTTTTTTTTGATAAAATTTTCCTTCACCAAAATGTATCACTGACTGGATACGTGGAATTTTGACATTCGGCTTCCGCCTCTATAATCATTTATATTCGAAAGCAAATAGCAGAGTTTCAAAAGTCAAAAAGAAATAAAACATTATTAAATGTTCAACAATATTTCAAAAGTCACTTATTATTTTATTTAATTTCCATTTTCTAAGGACGTTGTTCTCCATTTAAGTATACTACGCATTTATAAATGACAAATATAGGCATACCAGTTTGATCTTTAGGGCTTGCAGGTACGGCCTAATAGTCAGCTCAAATTTTCTGCATTTTAAGGAAATCTGTTTTTCCAAAGTCTGTTCAAATTGATCGTCAAAATCGATATCAAAGCATATTTTTTTTTTTTCAAATAATTTGTAAATCATCAAAACTATAGTTTACTGCTTATTAAAACCCCAAATGTTGATTTATATTATCCGTACCTACAGTTCCTACACATATCGTGTCAGACTTCGTCAATACGTTTCAATCCCGACATTTTCCTCGTTTGCTTATCGTATCAGGCAAGATATTTTATTTTTATGTTAAAATGTTATTAGTTCGGTCGGCCCGAATTAATAAAAATATTTTTTTTCAAAATCAAGATTTTAGAACTAGAAGAAAAGAAAACCAGGATTTCGAAAACCAAAATTTTAAAAACCGAGATTTTGAAAACCGGGATTTTGTAGTATCCTCGATGAAATCTATCTGACGAAAATATTTGGCATTTTTTGTTACGTTAGGCGTTATATCGCGAATTTGAAATGCATGAAGCGATCAGAGAGAACCACAGGCTAAAATCCAAAGACGTTGAAGGAGTTTGGATACAACGCATATTTTATCGGTGCAAGACGACAAACTTAGTAAAGATATCGCAAATAACCATACGAAAATATAAAATAGTAAAAACCAACTCCAAAATTCTATTTTTAACATCTGTTGTGGATCCCGCAGATGTCCTCCGAGTTGGTGGTCGACTTTTCAATGCCGATTGGGATTATGATAGCAAGCATCCGGTGATAATACCTGCAGATCGTGTATATACCTAGAGAATGATATGGGAGACACAAAAGAAAAATCTGCACGCTAAACCCACATTAACCACCAATTTAATAAGACAAAAATACTGGGTCATAAATGGGCGAACCAAAAAAATGCATCATTTGTGTAATATATACACACAAAACGAGTCAGCATTTACGAACTGCGGAATTGACTTTGCGCGGGACCGCTCTATTTCGCGTCAAAGAAGAACGCAGAGGTTCAACAACGAACAAAGGTTATTTATATGCCTTCAAGGGTTACAACACCTTTTAGTATATGAAAAATAGCTCAATTTGAGTATCATCTGTTTTTCCGAGCATTTTTTCTAGGTCCATAAAAACCACTACCAAATACGTTAAACGCACGTTTGAGTTATTCTGGATCAAAATTAACAGATAAAAACACCCGGTGCTGTGGGTGTTTTACTAAATGAAACCATAAATGAAGACGATACTCAAATTAACCACTTTGCAAAATTTATTTAATAAAACATTCGGGACCCTTATTTACCCAGACCCGATGTATTATTTACAGTACTCCCGTTTTACAAATCCAGATATACAAAATTAATGTTTTTGTTTCCAACAATAATTTTACAAAAGCTACCGAAAAGGATCACAGCCGCAGCTAATTATAATTAAATATCTTTTATGATGACATCGCATTATTTTACAAATGTTCATCGATCAATTTGCAATGTCTAGAAATTCGGTTAAAATTTTATTCGAACAGATATATACAGTAGGCAAACCAAACCACCATAATAATACCAAGCAATTTTTTCCTAAATAGTAACCACTGACCGAGCAAGGCATTAAATAACTAATCACAAAAAAAATCCAAATTGATAATCATGATCATGAGATAATTTGGGTGTATTGATGTATTGATCATACTGGTTTTATTGTTACACAACATGTAAAACTAATCAAATCAAATCAAACTATGATGGTCCGAGTATATGTTTTTGGCCATCGGACATCGATAAAGACCCCCACCCGAAACATGATTAATTCAGTAACGTTTCCTCTTTCCTCTTTAATAATTAATAATGATCATCATCATCTTCAACAAATAATCTTGATCTTGACAAAAAAAAAAAAAAAAATACAAATTTGTAATAAAATGCTCATAAAAATCTATAATCATTATTTTTATTATGATTGTATTATTGATCATCATCATCATCATGGATCGTTATTATGATGATGATCGTCTTCATGATCAAAAAGATGGGTATGAAGTAACAAATTGAAATAAAAATAAAAACAAACAATCGAAATGACATGAAAACATTTACAGATAAATTCTTTTGAGATGAAAAATGAAGATGAGATTTTTTTTTGTTTTGTTCTGTGTATATTGTTGGTTTTCTTTTTGTGAATGATCGAACAATCTGTATGTATGTACATATATATAAGTTGTAAATTGAAATAGAGATCAAGCGACCCGCGTGACCGCGTTGTATTTAAATTTGTTATAATTTTATATTTTTTTATTTAATTTATTTCGGTTTTTTTTTATTTTATTTCTTACAGTATACATTATTGAATGAGATGATGTATTTTAGGTACAATTGTGTGAGATCTTCTATTATGGAAGTGTTATTGTTATTTAATTGAAATGGAACAAAAATGGTTTATATATATTTATTGTATACTGTATACAATATGGATTGGATTCGTCATCAAGGATGTGGAATTTTCTTTATGCAAAACAATGCATCTCGCCTACATCACTCGCACACAATCCGTTTTTGTTTCACATGTAATAATTTACACGTAAAAGCACGTTTTATATTGAATTGATACAACAACAACAATGTAATTATAATTAGTTTTAACGTTAAATATTTTATAAATATATAGAATGTGAAGAAAAACCGCGCGATCAAAATACAAATTACTGATCAACAACACATTTAGTGCAACCTACGCGAATTATAGCGATCGCGCGATTTTTTTTTTTTTTATTAAATTGCTTTGCAAGTTAAAGAATTAAAAGAATATTTGATTTTAATTTATTTTTATTTTGTTGATATTAATTGAATCGCTAATTATAAATTAATTAATAAATTTTGACAAGTGATATAAATTTAAAGTTTTATTAACACCGAGGATCAACGATTTGGTGAGTATTCATTTTACAGATAAGATCACTTTTATTAAAATTTTATCTTTGTAGCTCTGATCATATAAAAAATTGGATCTTGTTTAGTAGCTTCAGTTCTCCAAAAACAAATTATAATTTCGTTTGTGAAATGACCGAATCATGATAAAGGGTAAAATGAGATATGACGATTTTTGAGAAAAAAAAATAAGTATTCCGTGGTACTGCAATATAAATTCCGTTTGTTAAATCCCAGAATTTAAAAAATTGTGAAATAAAAAAATCTCATCATTTTAAAACTAATTTCAATTTTAGAGAAACATACTCTTTGTACTCGATTTAACTCGACGGAAAATTTAGACGGTATAGTGAAATTTTATGTGAGTAACGGCAATAATTTTACCGGGTTATTTCCATTGTTTCGCAAAAAAATATAAATAGCAAGCCGCAGAGAAAAATTGATTCATTCGTCAGCTTTATAGTAATCGAAAGAATTTGTAAGGTATTTTGAAACAACAGAATAAAACTGGTAGAATTATTACTGCTTTCCATATAAAATTTCTCTCTAACATTTATTCCGTCTAAAATTTCTGTGTTGCGTTCATGATTCCGCCCCTGATCTTTCCTCTGCCTCGTCATATATCAGCGCACTTCCTCCTCAACTCCAATGCATTCCACATTTTCACATTTCTCTAGAAATCAACAACACTGCCCGACTTATTCTCAACAATTGTACTGAAAACTTCCGCTGGGTCTCTCCGAAGAATGTTTGCCACATTAGATAAGCCAACTAATCCTTACTTTTCTCTAGCCGTAAACTGTCTTTAAGCCAACTTGCTCTATACGAGTTAGAACCAAATGCTTGCCTCTTGTCTTGGTTGTTTCTTGAATCTTGGTTTTCTCGATTCCCGGTGTCTGTTCCACATGCAAGTTTTCATGTTGTTTATCTCGGGAATCAAGCTGCCTCGCAAAGCAATTATTCCATCGTTGCGTACATTCTCGTATGTGTTGACCTAACTTCTCGCATCTGAATCATCCTTTTTGACTTTTGAAGTCACTTGGTCAACATTTGAGTGTTATAATTTTCAGTGTCCCGAATAGCTTTGGTCGTGTAGAACGCGCAACTTTACTGTACCAGTGGTCGAATTTGCTCTTGTTGCCTCATATTCTAAAGCCAACGACAGACAATACTTCATTCATGTTTTTACCTTTTGTATTGGTTCTTAAATGAAGTTTCTGATGGTCGTCCTTGACAGCTTGATGCGCACATTTCGTTACTTCCTTCTCCGGTTATTTTCAAACTCCTACCTGATTTGCTCTTCAAATGCATTCAGCTGGCCGTCGATTTTTTCATGAACGAACTTTATTTTTTCTGTAAGCTTTATAATTTGAAGACCTACGAGCTTAACAAAACGGAAGAATTCCGAGCGGAACAAAACGGTCCACTTGCGGATCGACGTAACCACCAGAGTCGTGCATCGACGAAGCACCAACTGTTTACATAGACCCGCAAGCTGAGCGTTTTGCTGGTCGATTTTGCACCTTGCTTGTCTAATTTGGTGCCTTACTCTGCTCAGAGTTGATTTAATTTGTCGCATTGTTTTGTTTGGAATTAATCAAACTTTGTACCATACTGATTCATGTCTCCCATATCCAAGAAGGTTTCCTGTTGTTCAGAAGTAGGCGGCTGTACTGATATGGTTGTTTATTTTTGCTTCGGTTGCCGCATTTCTACCTTCTCCTTTAATCATTCATCCCGCACAAACGGCGCATCCTCACTTCACTGGTAGAGAGAATCTTTTGTAAGCGCGAGGTTTCCAAGGCCCCTGCCATTCTATCACAGAAGAGCCTCCACGAGTTCCTTTGCGCCTTCCTTGTCTCTCTCTTATGTTCTCTGAAACATTCTTTATAGAAGTCCCAGTCTTGACTTTCTCTCGAACTTTTCGCTCACGAAAGCAGAACTTTTCTGCACTCCGTAAGTGTCGAGGTTCACCAAACAGGTTTTTGTTTTCCCTCAGCTTTGTTAATGAGCAGGTTTCGCTCATAGAGGTATTTTAAGCCCTAGTAAGAATATCCACCATTGAATCCAGATCACTACCCGTGTCGAGGAGTTCTGGAACTCTAGATGGAATGCTGCCCTCCAAAATATATCTGTACGTGCCATACTATCCTCCTGGGATTTCTCAAAACGTACTGATTTGTAATTTGGTGATTAAGATGAAGATTAAACGTCAGATATCGATGGTCACGCTCCATCGCCACCATCAATTCCCTGATCTTAGGTGAAATAAAATCGGATAGCAGGGTAACATCCAGAACATCCTGCGTATTTCTAATAATAAAGGTGGGTTCCTGGCCTTTAATGAGGTTAGTTTTTAAAAGAAATTCAGAAAGTGGCTCGCCCCTGCCATTGGTGTCCGAGCAACCCCAGATGGTATGGTGCGCGTTCGCGTCACACGCCAGGATTACTCCGACCTTCTTTCTTTCTGCATCACAAACATGTGCCCCCAGTATATCTGGCGGCAGTGGCTTCTCCCGGTCCATGTATGCGACTCCAAGCCAGAATCTCCTCTCCTCCGTCTCTATGCAGACCTCAGCAATGTCCCCATTACAGTACTGCGGAAGTAGAAAAAAAATTTATATTATTCTTCATCGGTATACATAATCTGCTCTTATCCGTCCCACAAGCGTAAAATTGAGTGTACTCCTTCGCTCGCAGATCACAGATGACTTAACCTCCTCAGCGGAGAGTAAAATAGTCGAGCTTTCCTTTATAGGCTGTACTTCTTCCACCCCCTTATTAGGTTCTATGGTGCTAGGTTTAACCCCGACCTCGTCCTTCTTGAACACGAAATTTATTACTCCATGAGTTGTTGCAAGGGGAGCCAGGAATTCCATATTGATGATCATAATGGATGATCTAGAGCTGCCCTTAGGCTCCTCCTGTTTCCCAATCCTCCAGTTCCTCGTCTGAAGATTCGGATCACAAACATGAATAATCTTCAGGGATTTTTTCAGATAGCCCGGCTCCGTGGGAATGCAGACCATTTCTCTAAGTCTGCTTGGTATTTGCTCCTTAGGAACTGCCCTGAGCTTAGCTCCTGGCAATACTTCGCTTAACTCCTCGATCGTCTTTCTATACAAGAAAGCCGATCTCTGATTAGCGCCGAGGTTAAGTGCAAAACACCAACCTCCATTTTTCCCCTGTGATGCTTCCGTCCTCATGGCTTTCGTCAACGATGGCTAGCACAACCTCCCCTCCTTCACGATTTCGCTAAAAAATTGTATGGCCTTTAGGTGACTGTCTAACATGAAGCTTAACTCGTTTTCTCTCGACATCCAAACCTACATGCTCCTCCTCATTCGATCTCTGCCATTTAGACAGTCTGTCTAAAAGACACGGAAGGTTGAACGCCTAGTTTTGTATCTCCGAACCGACGGAGGTAATGACTTTTCCTTTTTATTCCTACCGCTAGTCTCTAGCTTGTAAACCTCGAAACCAATCCAACCATCATTTGAGAGGTGCTGGCCACTTCTTTACTTTTATTTTTTTCAGAATCCATACTTGGTCCCCACGAGTACCGGAGAAGATGATAATCCACCCGTACAGAGGTCCGTGTACACGGGTAAGGCTATATACAACTAGAAGTCGCCTGGCGTCCATAGGGCTCCGTTCAGGACTGGGCAATTATTTTTCGAAGCGTCCCCAAGCTTGATCATCGGCACGGTTCGCGTAACATCTTGATTCGACCCATCCGCCACCGTTTAGAGTAGCCCGCCCCATATCTAGGTTATTTATTTCACCCATTCTTGTACCAAGGTAACAAAGCATCGTAAAAAATCTGTTCACTATTGATTTATTGATTTACCTTTATGCACAGTTTACCTTTATGCCCTGTTCAATGAAAACGAGTAGGTATGCTTCCTGTGGCAGTTACCGAGGCCTAAACTATCAATAATGCGGGCGCTTGCTTTCGCAGAGCAATTCGCTGGTCCAAATTGTCTTTTGTTTTGCACTCTAACAAAACACGGTCGTTTTGTTTGCTTACACATTGCTGAACCGTAAACATTTTTTCATCAGAAAAGAATAAATTTTCAAGCTCGCCACCAACGTGCAAGTGGTTTAACATCTATGACATTGCACTTTTTGTAGAGCTTCAATGGTATTTTATTTTTTAATATGCGCCCCCGTGTAATTTGTTCACATGTAAATAAAGATAAATAAAATGAGGTATTGAAAAAAAAAATTTAATCACAATTCACAACACCATCAAAAACATTGTCTAATCAAAACAAAATGAAATTATCGTTATTTATTGTTCGTGATTGTGTCAATCAACATCATTCTGCCTCTAAGCGGTAAACGCCGACATCTAAGTATCACGTTTCGCTTACGTTGTGTATGGTATACACGAGGATTCGGTCGGGATGAGCGGCAATAATGAATTGAAAATGAAATTTCTCCTTCCTCCTTTTATTTGGGGTAGCTGGCGGAATCCTTGATGGTCCTGCCATTGGTGATGATAGTTGCCATCTTCGTCCTCTTATTACGGTACCCTCCTCCATGGCGTTCTCTAGTATCGAAATCATTTCATTTTTATCGCATTCGGTTCAAAGCCCGAGGCTCTGCAAATCAAAAAGAATAATCAATTTTACTTTGGGTTGCTTTGATGGATTTTTACATTACTATTTTTCAATTGGTGTCTTTTTATAACCATTTCTTGACATACAATTTTGAATAAACTTGTTCTTAGTAACCGCTTCACCCCAAATTTCTTTTCGAACCCAACATCCTTGGGAATACATCTTCCCGTCCTAGCTAGAACGCAGATTTTTCTCTCTGCTACACCAATATTGTGGAGTAAATGCCGTCGATCTTTGCAACTTAATTTCTGTACTCTTCACCTTGATGAAAAATTACTTCGCTGTCAAAAATTACTTCGCGTCGTCGCAAAATCTTTCTATAAATTTTCTTTAACGCTTTATTTTGATTTTTCAAAAGAGTGATCGCTATGGAAACATATGAATGAACTCTGCGATCGTCCAATATCCTCAAGAATGTACAGGTTCTCGTGCATCTCACCGATTGCTACCGACTTTGTTCTATACCCAATTTTTCAGCGTTGATGTAAACGAACAACAAAACCTTTGACAATTAACTTCAGAAAAGAAACCAAATTTCCACTTAATGATAGGATCAACAACACATCTTGAATTGTCACTTTATTCTTTTCATCTTTTCAATTAATAACAGCAATTAAATCCGATCCTTGTCCGCTGATATTTTCTTGCGAGATTTCCTTTCGGTGATATTATCATTTTGTTTATCAACCACTTTTTACGCGTGATATATATCATTTTGTTTATCAACCACTTTTTACGCGTCTAGCAATTTTGTTTTATGTGTCAGTCCTTATGGCAGAAAATAATTCTTGCAAGCAATTTTCATAATATTTTTGTTGTTAACATTTAAAGCCTCTTTATTCGTAGATTGTATTCCACAATAAACTTTGTGTATACTACACCGGGTGTCAATTTAGATTCAGACCGCGACTCCAATGTCCTATCCGGAAAACAACCAATTAGTTACCATGGCGTTTTATTTCTAGCCCAAGCTGATAAATCTTACATGCTCTTGAAACATTCACTTATCAAAGGATGTAAACCGCTAGTATTCAATTCATATTCAATTCACATTCAATTCATATTCAATTCATATTCAATTCATATTCAATTCATATTCAATTCATATTCAATTCATATTCAATTCATATTCAATTCATATTTAATTCATATTCAATTCATATTCAATGCATATTCAATTCATATTCAATTCATATTCAATTCATGTTCAATTCATATTCAATTCATATTCAATTCATATTCAATTCATATTCAATTCATATTCAATTCATATTCAATTCATATTCACTTCATATTCAATTCATATTCAATTCATATTCAATTCATATTCAATTCATATTCAATTCAGATTCAATTCATATTCAATTCATATTCAATTCATATTCAATTCATATTCAATTCATATTCAATTCATATTCAATTCATATTCAATTCATATTCAATTCATATTCAATTCATATTCAATTCATATTCAATTCATATTCAATTCATATTCAATTCATATTCAATTCATATTCAATTCATATTCAATTCATATTCAATTCATATTCAATTCATATTCAATTCATATTCAATTCATATTCAATTCATATTCAATTCATATTCAATTCATATTCAATTCATATTCAATTCATATTCAATTCATATTCAATTCATATTCAATTCATATTCAATTCATATTCAATTCATATTCAATTCATATTCAATTCATATTCAATTCATATTCGATTCATATAATTTCAATTCATATTCAATTCATATTCAATTCTCATTCAATTCATATTCAATTCATATTCAATTCATATTCAATTCATATTCAACTCATATTCAATTCATATTCAACTCATATTCAATTCATATTCAATTCATATTCAATTCATATTCAATTCATATTCAATTCATATTCAATTCATATTCAATTCATATTCAATTCATATTCAATTCATATTCAATTCATATTCAATTCATATTCAATTCATATTCAATTCATATTCAATTCATATTCAATTCATATTCAATTCATATTCAATTCATATTCAATTATCATATTCAATTCATATTCAATTCATATTCAATTCATATTCAATTCATATTCAATTCATATTCAATTCATATTCAATTCATATTCAATTCATTTTCAATTCATATTCAATTCATATTCAATTCATATTCAATTCATATTCAATTCATATTCAATTCATATTCAATTCATATTCAATTCATATTCAATTCATATTCAATTCATATTCAATTCATATTCAATTCATATTCAATTCATATTCAATTCATATTCAATTCATATTCAATTCATATTCAATTCATATTCAATTAATATTCAATTCATATTCAATTCATATTCAATTCATATTCAATTCATATTCAATTCATATTTAATTCATATTCAATTCATATTCAATTCATATTCAATTCATATTCAATTCATATTCAATTCATATTCAATTCATATTCAATTCATATTCAATTCATATTCAATTCATATTCAATTCATATTCAATTCATATTCAATTCATATTCAATTCATATTCAATTCATATTCAATTCATATTCAATTCATATTCAATTCATATTCAATTCATATTCAATTCATATTCAATTCATATTCAATTCATATTCAATTCATATTCAATTCATATTCAATTCATATTCAATTCATATTCAATTCATATTCAATTCATATTCAATTCATATTCAATTCATATTCAATTCATATTCAATTCATATTCAATTCATATTCGATTCATATAATTTCAATTCATATTCAATTCATATTCAATTCATATTCAGTTCATATTCAATTCACATTCAATTCATATTCAATTCGTATTCAATTCATATTCAATTCATATTCAATTCATATTCAACTCATATTCAATTCATATTCAATTCATATTCAATTCATATTCAATTCATATTCAATTCATATTCAATTCATATTCAATTCATATTCAATTCATATTCAATTCATATTCAATTCATATTCAATTCATATTCAATTCATATTCAATTCATATTCAATTCATATTCAATTCATATTCAATTCATATTCAATTCATATGTAATCCATTCATCGTTTTTCATTCGTCCAATTCAATATTTCATGTGTTGTATTGAAATGTAAAATTGAAAATTGTTTGGATATTTAATGATTAAAACTCATTTTATTGAATTATTTCTAAGTTTTGCAAACAAATCGGCCGGGGGTCCCCCCTCATTCTCAAGTAGGTGGCGGCTAGATAATTGTTCCCCTATAGATATCTCTACCTATTGGACTAGAAGTTACAAGACGAACCACCCCGAACAGGTTCCGTAATCATTTTAGTTAATAATCCAAGCGTTTTATTTTGCTTAATTATGCTTTCCGTTATAGAGGGTGAGCCAAAAGTCATCATGGAGTTTAAAAATTTAATAACTTTTTTGTTTATATACTTTTTTTTATTTTTTTTTTTTCAGATTATAAAATATACATGATGGGATTTTTTTTTACACTAAGTGTGGAAAATAATGTCACTTAAACGACTTCCGTTTTCAGCTTCGCTATAATGGGCTAGTTTTAGAGCATTTTCCATAATATCTTTCAAAATTTGTGGCTGCAGCATTCGAATTTCTGCATCAATGTTGGCCTTGAGTTCAAATAATAATTTGAGCTTATTCACATATACTCGCTCCTTCAAATAACCCCAAAGAAAATAGTCGGCTGCTGACAAATCTTGCGAACGCTCTAGCCTATTAATTTCCAAATTTCTGGGAATTATTTGAAAAAAAGTTGCCTTAAAAATACCATTGTGTTTCAGGCAGTGTGGGTAGTGGCTTCATCCTGCTATAACCACATTTCAGGTCTATCTTCAAGAGCAGAACGTGAAAAATGTTCTATCATAAACCGATACCGCTCTCCATTTACGATTACAGCATTTCCATCTTCATTTTCGAAGAAGTAAGGTCGATTGATATTTTCAGATGTAATGCCACACCATACTGTACACCTAATGAGATGCAATTGGCGTTGATGAATGGTTCTTGGATTTTCAGAACCCCAGAACCTGTAGTTCTGATTATTAACAAAGCCATTCAAATGAAAATGAGCTTCATCACTCATAATCAGATTTTCAATAAAGTTGATTAGTTTTGTGGCCAACTGTTGAAATTTAACTGCAAAATTTAGCAGTTGCCGATGATCTCCAGGTTTTAATTCGTGCACCAATTGCACTTTATATGGGAATAACAGCAAATCATTTTTTAAAATGCGCCGTAGTAACATACGTCGCCTCGGTGGCAAAGTGGTCAGCATATGCTTGCTCCAGCGACCGGAGGTCCCGGGTTCGATTCCCGGTTGTGACAAGGAAAAAAATTCACGGTTGGTTTAGGATCAATGAATTAATCACTCATTGTCCGAAATGAAAATATGATTAGGAAACCTTATGGATATAGTGCCAGAGAGAGAGAGAGAGAGAGAGAGAGAGAGAGAGAGAGAGAGAGAGAGAGAGAGAGAGAGAGAGAGAGAAAGAGAGAGAGAGAGAGAGAGAGAGAGTAGTGACATACAAGACATTCCTAGTTGAGCAGAACGTCTTCTGAGATGTTTCTGGTGTTTCGTTAACAATTTCCTCTACAAGTTCAATATTTTCCGCAGTGCAAATTAAACGTGGTCAACCGGTTCAAGGCAAATCTTTTACGGTACCATGTTGGTGGTGACGATCAACTAAGTAAAAAATTTTAAAACGAAAAATTTATTAAATTTTTAAATCCCATGGTGATTTTAATAAACTTCTCTTCTTAAGGTATTTTTTGAATTTTCAAGGCCTTCCTTGTTTAGTATTCGGGCACTGTTTTATACTTACTTTTATTTATAGTGGTTGTTTTCGAGGTATCCTACATTATTTTTTCTTTACGTCTTGGAGACCAGACGTCTCTCTATCCCGCATATGGCTACTGATCCGGATTGCGTCAGGCATCTTGATACAACGTTTTAGACTAACGTGGTTTTATAGTGTGTCAAAGCCTGGCCCACCTCTAGCTCCTGATTCAGTTGAACGCGACTCAAGGACCAAGCGGTCTGAATTTTAGACTTGGTTACACGAAAGTGTACTCGAATATTCAGTTATTTCTTTGTCGCATCTTAATTTCGTAATCATCAGAACCTTTCTCATTGGATTTAACGTATCAACTTATCTTTCAGCACACTCAACAGTCTTATTTTTGCGGTGAGTAGAATTCCAAATTATGATCATTTCAAACTTGTACTAAATGACACTGCGGAGGAGACTCACCAGACTAAGGTACAAATTAACCTGCCTAGGTGAAAGGCAGAGACCACAAACTTAAGGGTTATTAGAATTCCAAATAAAATAGATAAGTTAATCTATAATAGGGGAAATGAGAAGCCAAGGACAGCAATTCTTTGCCGGCTCTCCATAAACCAATTTATGCCCAGAGATTTAAATGTCATCTCTTTAGAGACGAATCCAAAATAAAGTGACCCCCGTTTAAATTGTTTCGATAAATATTAGAAAAAAATTCAAAACCACACAGTTTCTAAATTCCTGAAACCAAAATTCGAAATAAACTATACAAGAATTCAACATTTTTTCAATTCTTCCAATTATTATTACGAAATTTTTGTCAAAATGTACAAACATCACAAACACTTAAAGGTCACATTTGATTTAGTCTCATAACCTCTAAAAATTAAAATGCAATAAAAAAATATTTTAGTCATACATTTTATGTCTGAGGTCATACCTACTATACATCTTATATGTGGTGTGTACGAGTATACCGAGCGACTGTAATCAATTAATTTATTTATTTCAAATAACTCAAATATTTTGTCCCGAAAGAACACAAGTAAATTAACAACAACAGTAACATCACCAACAAAGTACAAAACTAACATTAAATTAAAACCCACGTACACGGTTTCATTAATGTTATGGGTCAAGTAGTAAATATTTTGACCTCAGACCGTTTAATCTAGTTGCTGAAGATTGAATGAAATGAATAAGAATATTTATGTATGTCTTCGCCATAAAATATAGTCGGTCTTCGCTATCACGACCGTTGAATACACTCGAACGAATCGCAGCCGCGATCAATTAAAGACCCTATATATTTGTATTATGATAAATACGAAAATATATGTACTTACACTTTTAATGTAAAACATTAGTTTGTGTTCTTGTTAAATTGAGTGTAGGTTGAATATTTTGTCTTACATTTAATTTATTATTAAAATTAATAAGATAAAAATTGTTCAAGCACGGAGTCTTATGGCAGCATTTGTTTACATTAAAGTTACGATCGGTCACCATTATTAAGTATGGGGCGGATGTTTGTGGGCCGCCTAACCAAAAATTTGTTTGTAAACAAACAGGAACAGATTATTTGGTACTTATGTACAGAGACGAGATGTATAATTATACATAAAATCTAGGCCAGTGACAAGTGGGTGTGTTTGTATATATGTTTGTATAGAGCAGTTAGCTACCATACAACTTTTACCTTATAATCAAAATTTATTGCCTGCGCTGAATTTTTAAATTTATTACATAACATACACGTAATTTGATTTAAATAAGAAACAACAACAAAGCTACTAAAAATAATTAATTTAATTATGTATACATATATGTATCTCCCAACCATTTGTATCTGTATATGCTATAAGAAAACCAAAAAAAATTACAGTTTCGATTAAAATCTTTTTGGATATTGTGAAATAATGATATAGAAATTTATAATTAAAAGTTATAAGATCAAACCGAGATCATTACAAAAGTCAGATTAAAATTGACAAACAAGACAACAAACGACGACGAATAAAACTTCTGGTAACAACTTTTTGTCTTTAAGGTAATTTTTTTTTTTTTATAACCTCTACCGGTTGATTTGATTTATAACGAAGCAAATTGATGTGCACATCGGTTGCGAAGGGGTTTAAGACAATTTTGAAATTGATGTGTTTTAGAATTCAGATGGAAATGTTGTAGAACAGTTTCCCAGACAAATCAATTCGGTGTATTTTTATTATTTCCAGTCGAATGCATATACAGTTGAAGATCGGAATATCAAAATTTTTATTGTTGATAGACTAGGAGATTCTAGACCATATTCAATATTTGGCGGGGACCTGTATTTTTAAATAATTTTTGTTTAAATATTTAGATGGATTAATAAATTTTGGAATCACAACTTTGGATTAATTAAATCGTGACACAAAAAATATGTTTATGTAATTCTCAGGAATAATATACATAAATCTTAAGAAGCCATTGATGTGGGAATCAATTTATACACCGTATCTATGATATATACGTAGATGAAGTCGGTGGGCATAAAAGCTACTGACAAATACT
Organism: Nephrotoma flavescens; assembly: GCA_932526605.1. NCBI lineage: Eukaryota > Metazoa > Arthropoda > Insecta > Diptera > Tipulidae > Nephrotoma > Nephrotoma flavescens. Next base: position 250,769,053 of record OW052220.1, on the reverse strand, counting down.
AATGCCGCAATTTGATTTGATTATTTTGACATATTGATTTGGGAAAAATAATATTCCGTGCATGCTTTTATTGCGTACTGGCCCATTTGAATGTGAACAGCTGAAGAATCCAGTTATACAAAAATGGATAAATCGTGAAGTCAATATATTACTTGAAAAATTGTGTTATCGAACAAATTTTCATTATCGAGGTTTGGTTCAGAAGTGGTTTATATACCGATATAGTGGTCATTTTCAAGCAAGCCGTGTCAAGTTTTCATGCTAGGTTGGATTTGAAATACACACGTTGTAATACGTTGTTGAATGCTATTTGCAATTATTTTATTTAAATTAATTTCTAGTTTCCAAACCAATTTTTGTTCCAATTTTTGTTTGAAATGTGCCATCAAAAAATAAGTTTGTTTTTTTATTCAACCTGAAAATTTTACATTGGACACTGTCTTCAAAAATGTCGGAAATTTAAAATCTCGAAATTTAAGCACTAAAGGGCTGGGTTTTTTTAAATTAAATTTTTCCATTTCGTGATTGCTTTTATTGAATTTTAAAAATCGTTAAAACTACTGTGCTACCATCTACGAAGGTGTTCCGTGACTAGCAAGGATGATTCGATTTTTTTGAGCAATTTCAAAATCGAAGAAAAACTCCATAACAATTTTCATTTATTTTCGTCAACAGGCCACAACATATCGCTACATTTTTTATAAAATTATGGTAAGAAAAACTAATTTGTTAATATATCTCGTTTTATTTTTTCTACATTGTAGCATTTAATGTGATGTTTGAGATAATTGTTTGTGAATGAATGGGTTAACGAAGTTGACAACGGCCTTTTCCACGTAACCACCGTGACATGAAGCCAGCCCGCAGATTTCATCTAAACACAAAGAGGCCTCTCTCACGGTGATTTTGTCGACTAGATCTCAGGGTGTCGGGTCGTGGGGGAAGTTGAGGCTTGCGTGCTCCTGGCCTACACCGTCTAAAACAATAACAATAAAAATAAAAAGCTAATTAAAAAGTGAAATAAAATTAAATGACACCAGAATTTGTCGACCTAAACTTGAGGAACCGGAATAAATTTAATAGTAACTTTAATAATAATAAATGTGGCCACCCGGGAATGACCGGATCTTCTCGAGCGAGAAGTATAATGTCTGTTGAAGAAACCCACCGAATGACCCTTCGACCTCGAAAGATCGATGCCCAGCCACAACGAAGCAGCATATGAGGGTAGGGACGTTTCTCCGACTGACAAAGCCTGTCTTCGCCCGAAGAGACCTCTAGGTAATCTCCTACAATTAGAACGTTCTGTGGATGTCCTGCCAAGGGGATGATGGGAAGTGACAAGCCCAACCTACAAAGATGAAACTGACACGAAATAAAAAACCCCCTACCCGGCCCAAAAAAATTTAGTTCTTCATTTTATAATAGACAAAACCTGGACGAAATATTCACTGAACTTGCGGAAAATGGGTAGTAAAAAAACATGTTTAAACCAATTAAACTACGAAAATGGTCGATGACCTTGACGAAATTTGTGAAGCAGACATAACAAAACGAATCGAATAACTGGGGTAACACAAACATATAAATCGAACATAAATATAGCCGCCGAACGTGAACAATTCTGAGAACGAAACCAATGTGCGTTCCCCCTGCCCATGTCGAACATACATAATGACGGTCGATTACAAAACTATTTAAATAAAAATTAAAAAAATGAAGGAAATGAGAAAGTTTGAAAATTAAAATTGAAATTTGAAAATTAAAGTCAAATTTGTAAAATGGATGCTAGTACCATAGATTCTGGGGGGAACCTCATTAAAGGAAAAGGAACTTCATTACAAATGCCGAGTTTCAGAAAATGGAGAAACTAATCGCGCAGCTAAACAATGAAGTTGCTGTACTGCTGCTAGCGGTGTGCTGAGAGAAAACTCTACACTAAAAAATGCTAAAAATAATAAAGCTGAGAATTCAGCACGAGCTAACAACCTACCTGTCAACCATATTCACTCATCAACCAGTCAACATCATTCAAATAATCCCAGCTGGTTGCTGCAGCAATTTCCAGTCTCTCAACAGAATAATAGATTTAATGCTCTGAGTACAGAGGATTATTTCACAGATGAGGAAGAACTGGAAGAAGAAGTTTCCCGTGTTAAAAACTGAAATCCTAAGAAACGTAGGCGTACAAAAACGAAAACTCCACCAAAAAATAATATACAAAGTGTGAGCAGCATCACTGAACAGAAACCTCAAAAATACCAGTGCCTCCCAACAATTTCGAACTTTTCCGACAAAAAATAATAAAAATCACTAATGAATCAACTAAGGCGCTCTCAAATAGTGAAATTAAAATTACCTTTCAAAATGAAAATGACTACAGAAATGTCAAAAAATTACTGGACTAATTAAAAAATGAATCTAGCAACCAACTAGGAAATTTTCAATATCACACCTACCAGCTGAAGAGTGAAAAGGCCTATAGAGTGGTTATCAGAGGCTTACCTACTTCTATTAGTCACGATGAAATTAAAGCAGACTTAGAAAACATGGGACATGAAGTCGAAGGTATTACCAAACTATACAAAATGGTCCCAATTGAGATGGTGTAAAAGTCAGGAAACACTTTCCATTGTTTTACATCGACTTAAAACAAAAAGACAACAATAAAGAAGTTAGAATTCAATTTGAATTATTGATGGAAGATTTGCAAGAATAGCTTAAGCGGGCTAGGCCCAGAAATGGATAAGGACTACTCGTTATGGAAAGCAACCGGAAGATTTAAACGACCTGTAGTTCGAGTACCGACTTTAAGGAATGCTCAAGGCAGTTGGGTTCGACAAGACAAAGAAAAAGCGGAACTCTTTGCTCAACACCTAGCAGAAGTGTTCCAACCCCATGACATTCAATCCAACACTGATGTAACACCTGTTTATCAACCAAATCAGGACTTTAAAAGGGTCACGCCAATGGAAATTGCTGAAGAAATCGACAAAAATCTTAATCATAAAAAAGCACTAGGAATTGATGAAATATCACCGGGTCTATTCAAGGAACTTCCACGTAAAGCAATCATCTTGATCACATACTTATTTAATGGCTGTATGAGATTGAAGTATGTACTCAAAATGCTTCAAAATGGCCCAAATCATTATGCTAAAGAAACCAGGTAAACCAGATGAAGAAGTAACATCATACAGACCAATCTCACTGCTTCCGACCTTATCAAAGCTGTTCAAGAAACTGAAACTAAAACGTCTAAAGCCAATGGTAAACGTTCCTGATTCTCAATTTGGATTCAGGAATAACCACTCCACAATAGATCAAGTCCATCGAATAACTGCGGTAATAGAGCAAGCGTTAGAAGAAAAGAAATATTGCCCCGCCGTATTTCTGGATGTATCCCAGGCCTTTGATAGGGTTTGGCATGAGGGATGGACATTCAAGAAGAGCAAAATGCTACCAAAAAATTATTGCCAGCTGCTTGAACCATACCTCTCTGATCGCTAATTCAGAGTCATTCATGAAGAAACATGTTCTGACTTTTATCCAGCATAAAAATAACACTCTTCATATATACCTCAAAAGGGTACAAGTGCCGAATCGGCGAAATACCTTGGTCTGCATTTAGATTCAAGGCTCAACTGGAAACATCACGTGAGACAAAAAGCTGAACAGATACGATTGAAACAACGTCAAATGTATTGGTTAATTAGACATCATTCCAAAATGAACCTGTATTGCAAAAGACTGGTATACCAGACTATCTTCAAACCAATATGAATGTATGGTGCGCATCTATTTGGTTGTACACATAAACCCAATAGAGACATTATAAAACGAAGCCAAAATAAATTTCTTCGGATGATCACCAACGCCTACCGATTTGTGCCTAACAAGGAAATCCACAATGATTTAGAAATACAATTGATAGACGACGTTATCCGCGAATGTGCCATAAAACATAAAAAGAGACTTCTTACCCAATTTTGAGGCCGTACAACTACTGGACAGTACAAACGAAGTAAGGAGGCTCAAACGAATCAAACCACATAAGCTAACCGTATGAAAATTATAAACCATGGAAACTGGGCGTCTTCCCGCCATAAACCGTAAATAAAAGAATGGCATCAACTGGCCACCCGAAAAACGTTAGACTTCCTTCGCCTTTAACCGAAAATAATACAAAAAAATGTTAAGCGTCTTCCCGCCGTTAATCAAAAGGACGACTGATCTTGGTTGGTCAACAGTATGCCGGATCCCACGTAGCGGCATGTCCGCCGTTGTACAACGCTACCTGTAAAAATGTTGCGGCAGCTCCTTTCCAATGTACAAAGAACTTATGAGTGACCACGTGTGGCAGCTCGTAGACAAACTAAGCGAGCCGCGTATAGGCCGCTCTATAAAACGTGACGGCGTCCACACACCGATAATACATATAATATAATAATATTCGCCCGTTAGGCAATTACTGTAAATGTGCCACGTTCTCGCAAGAATAAATTGTTCTCTTCATGAAGATGGAAAATCTCTAAAAATTGACCGTTTAAAGTGTCATATGGCTGGAAAATAATTTAAATCAAAGGTCTTATTGATGCTCACACCTGAAAAAATATTCAACCGATATATTCAACCGAGTTTTCCCGGACTTCCAACATAGAAATCGACCTGAAATTTTTTCCAGGTATGATCATCAATAAGACCTTCCATTTGAATCTATTTCGAACCATGACACTTTCGAACCAAATTTTGTGTGTGCGATATATTCATTTGAGTTTTCCCGGACTCTTTACATTGAAATCGACCTGAAATTTTTGAAGTTTTGCTTAATATGTGCCATCTAGTTTTGTCAGTAATAAAATAGTTTTTATTATAGTTTTAATGCATTTAATAAAAAAATTTAATTTTGAGTAATATACGTTAATAAATCGAAATAAATATTTTTAACTTAAAATGATATTACTGTTTAACACCCAAATTATTTATCTGCTTTATCGACATTTTCGGCTGACTATATATATGAATCTACCTTACCGATTTTGACAAACAAGTTGTGTCGCATCTGCATTACAATTCTGTTATTATAGCTAAATCTGTACTGTCAGACATTTTTCGGCTTGCGATTTAATCGCCACAGCAGAATCTGCATTATCGACATTTTCGGCTGGTATTTTAACCGTTGCAACCGAATCTGCATTATCGACATTATTCGGCTAGAGCGAGTCGGCTAACTTTAACAGTATGTACTGTTCAACAGAAAAATTCTATTTTCAAAAAAAAAAAAACACCACTCAAAATTATTAGAAATATAATTTATTTAATTTATATTCAGAATCGATAACAATTCAACTGTATTTCCCAATGAGCTCGCTTTTTTCAGAATTTTATTAATTTTATTTTCATTTCAACTTCAAATTAGGTAGGTATACTTTTTGAATTTTTTTTTTTTTTATATTTTACAACCGATCAGCACTTTTCAAGATCAACTTGACATTGTTTTTTTTATTTGACTTTTATAAACAAAAACTAGATTGTATATAATGAAAGTCCAAAACTGAGCTAAAAACTCTCGAACCAAAAATCTAAAAAAATATTTTTGTTTTCGTGCGCGTCACTTGCACACTCTTTGTACCGCGCATCAATCACACGTACCAAAACAAGATGTACGTTTCTTGTTTTGGTACGTGCGATTGATGCGCCGTACAGAGTGTGCAAGTGACGCGCACGAAAAATAAAAAAAATATTCTTCTAGATTTTTGGAAGAAGAATAATACCAAATACGGTTCATACTAAGAAAAACCGAAAACAAAATGGGAAAGGCTTAAGAAGTACATATATCCAATCCACTTCGGAGAGTACAAAATTTGATTTACACGGAAAATAGTTACAAGAGAGTTACAGAGAGTTAAAAGAAGAAAAAATATAAAATATTATCCGTCCATCGGCGTGCAGATCAAAATGTTCGTGCTTCCTTTGGCGGAGGTATTTAGTCGTGGCTTTCCTAGCGCGCAGATATTCTGCTAGAGTGCTTCTAGTGTAGCGAGCGTGTTGTTACTGATTAGGTGCAGGGTGTTAGGCCCGATGTGCGATGTATTTTCTGCACTCCTACCAATTTTTGCATTAAAGTCGCCCACGATGATTTTAATATCGTGGTGCGGTATGTTATTGATGACTTCCCCAGCTCGACAAAGAATACATCTTTTACGTCATCAGATTTATCATCGGTGGGTGATGTTAATTTAAATGTCTTAGTGCGAAGTCTGGCCGTGCATATCCGCATGTTGATACGCTTCACGTGCCGATGGACGAGGAAGCCAACTCCAAATTCTCTTCCGTTCTGATGGCCGCTGTAATGAAGAGTGGAACCATTGATGGTATCATGGATCCCACTCCCAGACCATCTAAGCCGTCTAATGTGTATCTCTTTCCTTGGTTCGAAAGGTTCTAGGGATCTCCCGGTCTTAAAAGGCTAAGCATGTTCCATGTTCCCAATTTTAAAGCGTTGTCCGTGTACAATGTCCGAGGTCGAGTTTGTGTTGAATCCGATATGGTTATCCAAAGCCTTGGATTAGGGTTCATAACTTTGCTGTTTTTGTGAGGGAAGGTTGTTGGCCTTCCGCACAACCCGGTTATTACGTGTGTGGGTCACGTACTAGTGAGCATGTTAATGCATCCAGTCCTACCTTGAACACATTTATACAGCGAACCGCTTGATACAAGACAGACGCCTGCTTCAGCTGCACCTAACCTGGAGAACGGACGCTGATTTAGTATTGGTTTTAAGGGGCCAATGACTCGCCCGGACATGTAGTGTCCATGACTATAAAAAGTATTTCCCCTGCTCGTCTGTACTATACTGCCTGATTCAATTAGAGTTACCCACGGAGTACCTCAAGGAGGTATAAATATCAGACTCCCACAGTATTTCCCCTGCTCGTCTGTACTATACAGCCTGATTCAATTAGAGTTACCCACGGAGTACCTCAAGGAGGTATAAATATCAGACTCTCACCTCTCCCCGGCCCCTTCCTACTCCTATTCTAAATTATCCTGGTCACACCCTTCAAGCAACTGTAAATTCGCATTCTGCAAATCAATAAAATCTAAAGCAGAGCAAAACATTAAACAACCACTAAGAAATATTATTTTCTTTTCTAGACTGTAGAAAAAGTGGCAATAGATAATGAAAGATTCCTTAATTCGAATTCAATAACATCCATTTTAAAAGTTGGGCAAAACACAATAATCTTTAAACCTTCCCACTACAAAAGCGAAGTAAATGGTCAAGTGTAGTTTCACACTACTCTCTCAGAAATAATGAGATGCCTATAAACACCGATGGCGTAGAGCGAACTTTTGAGGAACTTCTTGAAAGATCTATTAATGAGTGTAATCATTCGATTCATTCGACAATGGGGAAACCCCCATAAAACTCGTCTTTGGCAGATTTTCCAATGCGAATCCCAAATATTTACAACAAATTCGAAACAAAAATATGATTCGAAACAAAAATATGATAGAATTTCATGGCACTTCCATCTTACTCATTCAATTCAATAAATCGTTATACAAATTCACCGGTAAAATAAACTTGTTGATCGAACCGCCACACTACCAACCTGAACCCGACCGAAAAATTTATATAATAAACTTGGAGATGAAGACCACTCTGATTCTCACTTGATCATCGTAATCATAATATTGGAATCCATAAAATGCAAACAAGATAAGAAATTGAAGATCCTGAATACAACAAACATTGAAAGTTTATTAACAGGTGAATCACATTATCGAGGCGAGGAGATGGGATGTGCAACACTTGCAGGAGAAAAACCAAAGAAGCAACAACCAGGAACGGCTCCATCCAAAAAATGGATAAAGTTATTTTAAGTCAGTCGTAATCTTGTATTATAAACATAAATATCGTTGATAAAATTAAATAAAACAATTTAAATAAAAAAACATATTTTTTTTATAATACGTAAATAAAATTTTGTTAAATTATACAGGGTGTCCCAGATTTGTACACTCAAACGAAGCAGGGTGATAGGGGAGCCTAGCCAAGTAAAGTTTTTTCGAATTGATGATGGTACAAAAGTTATTCCACCAAACAATTTATTTAAAAAAACCAAGAGTTCTTTTGGTTAACTTTCTTTTTTAATACAATCTATACGAGTGTGACTTTCCAGTAAAATCACTTTTATAAGCTGTATTACCTTCTGTTAAATAAAAACAATGGTTTTGTAAAGTCTTTTAGTTTCTTAAAAGTTTTTGTTGAGGTTTAAGTGAAGCCAGTGGGGAAATAATGTACTACAGAAAGTTGACCCACTATAACAAAAATATGCGACATTAATGCAGATTTTTAAATGGAATTACTTCCGGGCTATTTACAACAAAATATTTTTTATCAATATTTTCACAAAGTAAGTCGTGTTTGTTAAAAAATGCACTTAAGAAAATTTTGAGTTTTAAAATACATAGCTTTGTCAGAAATAAAACAAAATAAGTAAAGTGTTTTTTTTTTATTAATTTTAAGACATTGGTTATGTAAAATTTTTTTGTTTGTCAAAAAATTTTGATGGAATCGCACACTGTTCTAGACCGTATTAAAAATGAAAGTGAAACAAAAGAACTCTTGGTTTTTCAAAATTAGTTTTTCGGTGGGTGCACATGTGATTTCACTAAAAACACTGAAAGTGGAATAAGTTTTGCACCATAAATAATTCGAAAAAACTTTACTTGGCTGTAGATGAGCTCCTATACTTCGTTTGACCGTCCAATTTTGGGACACCCTGTATATACAGGGTGGGGTACATATACTAGATTGCTCAGTAAGTTTTGCCGTTCGATAAGAGATAGTGCGATTATGTTGGTTGTTTTATTTTTCCAAAAATGGTACTACTTTTACATGAATACGTGTGAAGTTTCATAGGAACAAATTGAATATTGTGCAGCGATAAATTTCTTATTTTTGGAAGGTGTAGCAAAAAAACAAATACATTAATGATTATTAAAAGTGTTGCAAAATCCATTCTATTCATCAGATTTAGCTCCCTCTAACTACTGGCTGAACGATTTTCATTGATAGCAGCCGTGGAAGCGTATTTAGACTTCCACACTACAACCTAGTATATCTGTTCTTGGCTTACATTCTATTCAATCAATTTTTACTTAATGTTTTTAATTTTGGAAACGTATATGTATGCAAACTTTTATAAGCAACTGTAAAGTTGCATGCACAATCGAAAGAATCGGTTCATTTATTTATACAAAAACTCATCCCGTATAAAAGGCATGAAACGAAACCATAAAACTTTATATTATATTCCAAAATCTCTTTTTATCTCATTATCAAACCTAATCGTTTTGACATCCGACATCAAAAATAATTAAAAGATCATTAATTTTATTCAAAACAAATTATGTTCCATTCCGTTCAACATCCCAAAAATTTATAACAAAAAATATATTTTGTTAATCATTAATTAATTTGTGTTTGGTGCGCGTCTTAGTCGTCGACGAGAGAATGGAAAATTGGTTGGTTGGTTGTGTGCGACAAAAATCCATTTTCTTAAAATGTTTATTAAAGATGATTAATGGGTTTATGTTATAAACATTATATAAATACAAAGTGTAGGCACTCATAAAACTAATAAAAAAAAAACTGTATGCAGCCATTTTACTCCAAATATGGTGATAAATCAAACCCGTGCGAGACTAATTGGCTAACGCGAACTAAAGGAAATTGCATGCAAAATTTTTGTGTACTCTGCCAATGACGTTCTCCAGTTAACAAAATAAAGACATTAAAATGTATTCTTTATTATCAAAATGTATTTTAAATGTTTATAACCAAAACAAAACAACCAAACATAAAAAACAATTTAATGTATTCATAATATAAGACAAACATAATAAAAAAAATAAAATACAAAAAAAAAATGCGCGGTAATCAATCACAACTGACAGTTATATTATGTCATAAATAAGTAGAAACGCTTTGAAATTTAGCCGAAATTTATTAAGTTTTGTATATATTTATATGGAGGATATACTTCATGCTTCGGACCGAATTCTTAAATTTTTAAATGTAAATGTGCTTTAGAATTCGTTTCGATTTTTAGAACCAGATGACAAGATAGAAAAATTACTCTTGTGTGCGTGCATGTGTGTGTGTGTGTGTGTGAGCCTCAATAATAATATGATCCCATTAAGAGATTTCCGATAATACAAATTTTGTTTTGGTTTCATTCATCGAATATTAAATGATTGACAGTCGTGTATTCGTAAAACGATTTTCTTAACAACAAAACGTTTTTAAAAGGAGGAAATTGAATCTACTTTAAATTATGGACGCACGCACTTAAAAATGGTTTTGCGCGCGGTTCTATATAAGAATAAATAAGATTGCGATTCAATAAAACCAAATATGGTTTTAATTGGTGTAATAAAATTGATATTTATAAAGCTTCTCGATATAAAATTATTATTATTGTTGTTGTTGTCATTAATCGATAATCTCCTGTAAGAAAAATTGAAAACCGCGAGATTATTTATATACTTTTATGGCAACATTCATATTTTTGTTGACCTGCTATCCGCGAATTAAAATTGTTTAGTATCAAAATATTTTTATGGTATAACAATATTGTTGCTCCGCGCCTTGTTATAAATGTGCTGTGCGATTATGTCATAAAATTAAAAGTTTTTTTCCTTTTATGAAAACATTTGGAATTAAAATTAAAAAAATTACTTAATTGATGGTATTAGTCCGAATTAAATTATTTATAGTTTTGGTATAATTTCGAGAAGGTATATAATTTTGTAGCATGCAAATTTATCTCTGATGGATTAAGCGCGCATTTGAATTTTACTGTAAGTGCGGAGGTCCTGGGATCATAACTAAAGTAATAAGTAGCCACATCAAAATGTTTTTTAATAGCAGGCAGACTCTGCGACTGCTCAAAAATGTATGTCGAGGCACCAGTACAAAAGGATGTCGTCCCAGCTTTTGCTACTCGTAAATTATAAACGATAGAAACTTTCCTTCTTCGTACGTTCATGAGGCAGAGTATGAATTGAATATGAATTGTATACGAATTGAATAAGAATTAAATATGAATTGAATATGAATTGAACATGAATTGAATATGAATTGAATATGAATTGAATATGGGTTGAATATGAATTGAATATGAATTGAATATGAATTGAATATGAATTAAATATGAATTGAATATGAATTGAATATGAATTGAATATGAATTGAATATGAATTGAATATGAATTGAATATGAATTGAATATGAATTGAATATGAATTGAATATGATTTGAATATGAATTGAATATGAAGTGAATAATTGAATATGAATTGAATAATTAAATACGAATTGAATTTAAATTGAATATGAAATGAATATGAATTGAATATGAATTGAATATGAATTGAACATGGATTGAATATGAATTGAATATGAATCAAATATGAATTGAATTGAATATGAATTGTATATGAATTGAGTATGAATTGAATGTGCATTGAATATGAATTGAATATGAATAGAATATGAATTGAATATGAATTGAATATGAATTGAATATGAATTGAATATGAATTGAATATGAATTGAATATGAATTGAATATGGATTGAATATGGATTGAATATGAATTGAATATGAATTGAATTTGAATTGAATATGAATTGAATATGAATTAAATATGAATTGAATATAAATTGAATATGAATTGAATATGAATTGAATATAAATGAAATATGAATTGAATTGAATATGAATTGAATATGAATTGAATATGAATTGAATATGAATTGAATGTGCATTGAATATGAATTGAATATGAATAGAATATGAATTGAATATGAATTGAATATGAATTGAATATGAATTGAATATGAATTGAATATGAATTGAATATGAATTGAATATGAATTGAATATGAATTGAATATAAATTGAATATGAATTGAATATGAATTGAATATGAATTGAATATGAATTGAATATGAATTGAATATGAATTGAATATGAATTGAATATGAATTGAATATGAATTGAATATGAATTGAATATGAATTGAATATGAATTGAATATGAATTGAATATGAATTGAATATGAATTGAATATGAATTGAAATGAATTGAATGTGAATTGAATATGAATTGAATATTAATTCATATTCAATTCATATTCAATTCATATTCAATTCATATTCAATTCATATTCAATTTATATTCAATTCATATTCAATTCACATTCAATTCATATTCAATTCATATTCAATTCAATTCATATTTCATTCATATTCAATTCATATTCAATTTATATTCAATTTATATATTAAATTCATATTTAATTCATATACAATTCATATTCAATTCATATTCAAATAATATTCAATTCATATTCAATCCATATTCAATCCATATTCAATTCATATTCAATTCATATTCAATTAATGATGTAGTAATCGTCCTATTAAATCATGGATCTCTAAGGCATTAGTAAACATGTTTATACGGAAAAAATGGTTATTGAGAAAAGCAAAATATGCTAGAAACAATCAACGTTTCCATAGCAATATGTTACAGCAATATGTTATTGACAGTTGTCTTAAGGTTAAATAGAAAACTATTGCTGCTCGTGTTGCTTACTATAAAAAGAGATTTGATAACTGTTCCGGAGATTCCAAACTGATGTGGCGTACTATCAATGACATATTAAGTAAAAATTCGTCAAATATTAAGCTCATTAATTCTATTAATTCTTCTAAAAATGATTTATTAACTGATGCCTCTGATATTGCTAATGAGTTCAGCAATTATTTCGGAAGTATTGCTTCAAATTTGAAGTCTAGTCTTCCTTTTATTTATAGGAGTTCTATGGAACGTGACGGCGATTACGTTGAGCAATCTTTTTTTTTCCCCCTATTGACGATCTTGAAGTTTCTAAAGCAACTACTTCTTTAAAATCAAGTAACTCTTACGATATGTTCGGTTTTAGCAATAACTTAATTAAAAATCCCATTAGTCTTATATGTCCTCCTTTATGCCATATTTTTAATTGTTGTTTTGAAACCTTTATTGTTCCTGAAATTTTGAAGTCAGCAATTGTACTACCTCTTCATAAAAATGGTTCCATATGCGATTTAAATAATTACCGGCCGTTCGCACTACAACCAGTTTTGTTAAAAATAATGGAGAAAATTATTAAATTTAGAATGGTGGTATTTTTAGAGAAGCATGGTATTATAAGTTGTTATCAGCACGGTTTTCGCAATGGGTTTTCTACTGAGTCTGCTTTAATTGAATTTTTAAATGGCGTGCATGCATCGTTAAATAATTCCGACTCTTGCGCTGGGCTTTTTGTAGACATAAACAAAGCCTTTGACATGGTTGATCATAATCTTCTATTGCATAAGCTTTCTAAAATCGGTTTCAGAGGAAACATTAATAATTGGTTTAAATCATATCTTGCAAATCGTAATCATGTTGTTAAGGTGAATGGAACTATGAGCTGTCCTTATGTGTTAAACATTGGTGTTCCTCAAGGTTCCGTCTTGGGACCCCTTTTATTTTTGATTTACATAAACTCAATTTTTAGTACAAATTTGGCAGGCGCGATTGTTGCCTTTGCAGACGATATGAGCTTACGTTATCGTGAGTCCTCACAAACTGATGTTCGCCGTAAAATTGCAGCGGACCTTTTAGTTTTAAGGAAATAGTTTGACCAGCATTTCTTAATTTTAAGTGACAAAACTAAGATTATGCAAATTAGTTTGAGTAGCAGTATTTTACATTCACCGTTAACGCATCATTCCAGTTTTTGTAATGCCGGTAATTGCTCCAGCTCGTGCATTTCCATTGAAGCTGTTGAGAGTTTCAAGTATCTTGGAATTATTGTTGATTGTAATCTGAGTTGGAAGCATCATGTCGATAAATTAAAAAAGTCTCTCAGCAATGCATTACGAACTTTATATCTATTAAGACCTGTAGCTCCTAAATCGGTATTGCTAAAATTCTACTATGCCTGCATTAACTCTAAGCTCGAATATGCTTTATCGTGTTGGGGTGGTTTTTATCATTCACTTTAAAAATTCTCATTATTGTTCAGAAATATGCTATTCGTATCATGTGTTTTAAGTCTTCGCGGGATTCTGCATGGCCATTATTTTTGAGTTTTAAAGTTTTACCATTACAACATCTATATGTTTATAAGGTTTTACGTTTATTTTATTTGCGAAGTGGGCACCGATTATTGAGATCAAATGTGCGATACAACATTAGGAACAATGATCAGTTCTTATTTGTTGTTCCACATTTTTTTAGTGAACATTTTAGAAAATATTTCCTGGTAACTGCTCCTTCCTTATTTAACCAACTTCCACTTAGCATACGGCAACAAATAAATTCAAAATCATTTCTCAAATTACTGAAAGTTTGGCTTTTTGAGCACCATAATATCGATTTCTTATTTAGAGTTTTAGTCTGATGCAGTTTAATTTTAGTTTCAATTGTTTATATTTTTTATATTTTTATTGTTAAATTTTTCGGTGATGATTACCCTACACATTTATTTTCATTTTGTATATTATTATTATTATTATATGTAAAAAAAAACTCGTTTTGAAAATAAATGATAAGCCTGCGTGCTTTAATATTTAAAAAAAAATTATATTCAATTTATATTTAATTCATATTCAATTCATATTCAATTCATATTCAATTCATATTCAATTCATATTCAATTCATATTCAATTCATATTCAATTCATATTCAATTCATATTCAATTCATATTCAATTCATATTCAATTCATATTCAATTCATATTCAATTCATATTCAATTCATATTCAATTCATATTCAATTCATGTTCAATTCATATTCAATTCATATTCAATTCATATTCAATTCATATTCAATTCATATTCAATTCGAATTCCAATGAGATTCAATTCATATTCAATTTATGTTCAATTATTGGATATTGTGGTTGATAATACACAATATCTCAACAGTGGCTGTTACGATTTGATTTTTTGGTTCCCTTTCAATATTTAATTTAATGAATAGAAATGCTTATGTATTGGAAGTCAAATTTCTTCTAGAAAGAGATTCTCTATTCCGATTTATTTCAAGACTGCTTAGTAAATTTTTCTACAGGTTGTAAAATTCATTTTTGATTAAGCTAAATAATTACGATGTCCAAATTTTAGAATGAATCTATAGTTGAATTAGTTCTAACGATTATTAATATGTAACTAAATTGGCTAGAATTAATCGTTTAATTTACAATCCGAGATGTCGTATGTGCTAAAATTAAAACAAAAAACTATAAAGTCCAAATAATTTCTTATACGTCGCCTCGTGTCCAACAACAATCGTGCGCGTATCTCGTAAGTATTAAATGTTAAAATTTAATTAAAGATCATTAATACTTTCAACACATAATATAAATTTTTGATTGTGCACATTAATTTTTGTTAATTTATTCTATTTACAATTTAATCATTAATACAAAATAGAATGAAAATAAATTATTTTATATTATGACATTCGGTACAAATCGCGCGAATTATAAAAAAAAACAAAAGACACAACTAAAATTAATGGAAATGAATAAATCGGATAGAGAAGACAAGACAAGGAAAAATAAATAAATTAAAATTAACTTTATACATAATTAAGCGATAAATTATAATTTAGCGAATTTTACTTTTTCTTCCCAAAAATAAATCTGGGAATTTTTGTTGAATTCATGTAAAACATCAGAATAAGCTAAGCGCATACATGACCGCGACCCGAAACTCTACCTGTACATAATTTATCATTCCTACATAATATGCATAAATTGTGAATACATTAAACATTTCCAATTTGAATTATTGTTAGAAATTTAACAGCTTGAATTTGACCATTCGACAAACGACCGTTTGAAATTAGTTTTTTTTTCTTGTATTTAGAGTTTCGATGCGTTAATTTATGAATGCGGTCGAATATAAATAAATATTCAACGCCGGAATAACATAGAGCCCGATCGATAACCATACCTATTCGTTAATTATTTAATTAAGTTTTTTTTTCTTCAGAAATAACTTAATTATTATATTTATCAATATTTACGAAACTAAAATCATAAACTTAAATCAAATTAATTATTCTGTGGATGTAGCGACTGTGGATCGAAATTAAAAATCATAAAATAGTTTAATTTAGCTATGGATATCGACAAGTTTTTAAATCTATGAATATTTATAGACATTGAAACGTGTTAGTTTGGTATCTATAGTGTTTCGAAAATATCTAATCTTGAATGATTGTGTATATGGCATGCGGAGCAAATTTATTGATGGTTTTCGCCCGGGCGCGATACATTCATCACTGACTTTAACGTGTATAGATAAAATGATTAAGACATCTTAATTAGATTAAACCTATATATCATCGATCTTATCGCATTACTGTATCAAATATAGAAGAAGGATGTACCTTTTGTATATATTGAAATTATATTGAACGGAAGGTACCTAAAAGGATCAATCAATTAATGAAGAACAGAACGAAATGTTTCATCGTCACGGTTGATTTATTTTCTGTTGAATCAATTAAATTGATCGGGTTGTTATTGTATTATTTTATTAAAAAGAGCTTTAAATTTAGAGATATCACAAATAAGAATTATGATATAAATACATTAAACGATATTATAAAATATATAAAGTTATCGCCTTTTATTGTCTTGTGCTGTGCTGTTGTACAACCAAACCATATAACAAAAACCCAACTTAATAAGAATGATGAATTATAACACACAAGACACACAACCGTGAACAATTTTTAATAAATTATCATCATTAAGGTGGTTGAATTTTAGTGAATTAATTTCAAATTGTATATCTGTGTATGTGTGTGTGTATTCATTAAATATGCCGCGCAGCCAGAATAACAAGCAGTTTAACCGACGAACAGTTTTTCTCCACAAAATGGCCGTTCACTCACGTATATTTAGCAATATGCAATTTATCCAAAAAAATCTTTATTTAATTTCAAAAGAATTATGCCGGCATAAATTCACATAAATCTCAATTTAAGATACTTTTGTTATTGTATTAAGAAGTGCCAGTGCAATAAATAAATGTAATCGCGCATAAATTTATAAATTGGAAGCATGTAAAATGAAATTACAAGAAAATAGCAACGTTATAGGTTAAGGTATGTGTTAAATACTTCGGAGGTTCATAATGTTTATAAATGCGGTAATTAATATTAGGTGTTGTAATGTCTGTGAAGTTAGCCAGAAAAATATCCGGAAGAAATGCGATGGCAACACTATAAAACGAATATCAGTGTCATCCCGAAAAATTTTCTATATTACGCTAGTTTTGAATGTTATCCCGAAATATTTTTACTATCATGACATTTTTTTTGTTATCCCGAAAATAATTCCAATACAGAAAATTTAAGTAAACAAATAGCGGCAGGTGTTCGAACCATCCCGAAACAAAACAAAACATTAAAGCGCAGAAATTTATATCACGAGAAATTAATTTAATAACAAATAATTTACTGGTATTGTTAATCCAAAAATGCAAAATCAAGCATTCTTGTTATTAGTAAGAAAGTAATTATTGTGGATCGAGTGTCTATGAGTCAAATTTTAGATATAGCCGTGTGAAGTCATAGTATATGTTAATTAACAGAGCAAGGTTGGCATGCAATTTGTGCACAAAACTAAATTATGATAGAAAAATACAACAAATTATGGTACAACTTTTTGTTATATTTCACTCGCTTGTATTATCTACACCTCTTACTCGAATATGAAAATGTAAAGTAACAGCCGCACTGGAACCAAGACAATTTCAAAAATTATTTGAAATCGTTTTCTTTTTCCTAATAAACATAGCATAGGCAGAAAAATATTCAAAATTGTTAAATTTTTAAATCTAAATTTAATAAATAGATCACTGCTGCCTAATTTCAAAAAATATTTAAATAATTTTTTCGTATATTTCCCTTGAAATATGAAATATGAAGTACATATCCAGAGCACAGTCGGTTTAAAAAAAAAAAGGTGTGAATATTCCAGAAATGCTTCCCGAAAAGCTAAGCAATGGAAGAGCCATTAATTCTGAGAAATTGAATGATGTAAATAATTTATTGACGAAACATTTCGGAGATAACTGGAAATCTCATGAAATTTTTTTTTTGTTACAAGGACTTATTGGACGGCACTTCACCGGAAAATGATTTAAATATATGTGATATATGTGATGTGGCATGTGATACCTTTATTGAGGATGTTGATCTAAGGTTCTAAACATCTACTTTAAATGTGTAACAGACTGTGGTAGGTAGATTCTAAAGATTTTTATGTTTTATGTAAGATGCTTTAAATTGAATTTTGTTTTGTATAGATATAAGTGTAATTTAAATAAATGTTAAACCTAACAGAAAAATTTTAATGTTATAATTTTTTTACGAAATCCTCAAAGTTTCAACAAAAGGTAACACTTCCAGTACACCGAGCATCAAAAGCAGATATTTCCATAGAATTACAACAAAATGCAACACATCCAAAATTAAAAACAGTTTTTCACCTAAAACAACACAATTTTCCAATTTTTTTTTGTCCAAATTCAACAGTAATCACCTTTCATTATCAAAAACAATATTCGAGGTCTATATATGAATTAAACAATTTTTAAAACGTTTTTTCGTTTCCCCAAAAATCTAAAAAAACGGAAATGATTCGGTTTTGATACTACACACCCCGTACGACAATTCCGCGCTGCAATCTTTTTATAATAAAGCGCTTCGACTTGTTAAATTCAAAGTGCCAATTACCTGTTGTTTTATAATAAAATGAAGAATGAGTCTTCCAGCCGTATATTGGTCAATCTTGCCTTCCTAAAGATATCATCGTCCCATACTCCGAATAAATTTTCTGGTAGTGGTTGGGCCTAATAATTGTGTTTATTGACTTAGTACGTTTTTCAAGCGACGCAAACACTCGATCCGGTGGTATGTAGGAGTGTCTTGGCACGGGGAAAATGATTTGAATTTTACTTATATTTTGAGGCGCATTATTTTTAAGCCAGTAAGAGCACATAGCTATTATTGCGCTGTTTTTATTTTATGCTCCGCACCCGTCACAAATCAGTCTTATTATATTGAAATGCACTGCAAAATTTGTGTTGTTGAACCGATTGAAAACAGCAGAAGAAATTTCGTTACATCCTTTCGGCCGTTGTTCTTCAGTCCATAGGTACAAGAATATATTTTCTTTTTTTAAAAATGTTTTTGAAGATCCTTCCACAATAGCAAAATTGTACAAGTTGAGTTGGCGGCTAAAATATGCTGCCTGGTCAGGAAGTTTTGGCAATGGTATATTTTTTTGACAGTCAAATGAAAATGTCATCATGTTATCAGATTTTTCCTTATCCAAAGTGTAAAATGCCTTTGCTCTGAAACTGTGAACTCTTTTGGCTATCATTAAATTCTTTTTTCATCTGAATCTTTGCTGAATTTTATTTTTTCGGTGCACATTAAGCATTGGGAACATTGATCAGTCGATGGTGTTTTAAAACTGATGTTGAAATTACACCGTACGATGTTTTGGAAAAACCACTTTTTGACCGGTGTGTCCACATGAACATTATTGAACATTTTCCACATTCGGTGGATGGACAAATCTCCTGAAAGATATTGCCTGGCTGAAGTTTTGGATCGGCAGTAGTGTACATCTTGAACATAAAAACTTTTTATAAAATTTTTTACGGCTGATGGTCTTTTCTACTTCCTCCCCGATTTTCCCTTGGTGTTGTACCAGATTCATAAAAACGTTTGCTAATTCCGTTAATTCGTTGTAATCCTACACTTAATATGTATTTAAATGCCGGTAAGCATACACGAATAAACAATCCTTTTCTATTCTTGAGATAATATTTAGTAACAATTTTTTTTTGCAGTTCCACCAGCTCTACAATCGGTCGGCAGGGGATTATTTTGTGGCAGATGCCAATATGGTTTCAGAAATCTTCCCCTATACCTAAAACAGTGTCGAAGCACCGACAGCAGCAGGGGTCCACGGCTTGCTGGGGTACATAAAATTACAACTACTTTTCTTATTTCTTTTATAAAAAAATGCGATAACTTAATCTAAACTAAAAACTGACTTATTGAAGTATTTAAATAAGAAATCATTAATTGTTATGAACATTTTGTAGCTGCAAAATTTTGGATTGCAGATTTTTAAAAAGATGCAAGATTTTGAAATGCAAGATTTCGGGGCGTTCTCCTGCGGAACTTTACGGAATATGTAACTTTAAGAAATTATGATTAAATTTTAAAGTGAGTTTTGAATGAAGTGCTAGAATTCATTCGATACCATTCAGTACTGAATTTGGCAAAATATTAACCAAATATTATCCAATTTGATGTTCAGAAGCTTGAATCCTAAAATGAATATTGGATGAAGTTCTTGAATTCGACAATGCTGAATAGAACTCAAAAGTGCAATTATTTTCTAATTATAGTCGAATTTGATTTGTATGGCAGGATGGGAAATCAAACATCAATTTTGAATAAAGTTCTGAATTTTAGGCTTATTGAAACTAATTAATAACGTAAATATTATATTTCATATTTCATTAAAAATATCCGACCATAATAATGCCTTTTTATAAAAGAATACAATATTTATAATTGATAAAACATTCGAATTAAACCAAAAAAAATCTATAAACTAAATTTCGAAAAAAAAAATCGGGAGAAACTGCCTGGTTTTCCATAAAAAGGCCGAACTCTAAAATTTGATCCGAAATCCATGTTCAAATTTCACTATAGCTCTGCAAACTCCTTTAAATTTTAAAGCTAGGAGAAGAGGCTGAAATAGTTAAGTTCTATTTTCTTAAGCTGAGTGTTTTATAAACGAAATTTAACCATAATTTGTTAAAAAATGGCTTAGCTCCATTTATTTCCACCAACAATCCAAAATTTCTTCAAACGTTTATGTTAAAACTAAAAATTCACATTAATTCAGATCCATCAGTTATTTTATGTATAGGGTTTTCCAATAGGAATGATATGATTTTTAAGTGACATTTCGACAATTTGTAACATCTGTCATTTTTTGTTTCATTGTATTCAGTAATGTTTAAAATTTCATCTTGATGAGATATACGCAAGAACGACGTTTACAAATTATTCAGCTTTATTATCAAAATAATCGTTCTCCAATTGCAACATTTCGTGCGCTTATGCCATTTTATAGTCGTAATAATCGTCCAAATGTGCATGCTATTCGTCGAATTGTTGAAAATTTTGAGCGCACATTTTCTTTACATAATGTTCAAGTGCCAATAAGAGAAAGAAACGCTCGAAGTAATGCAAATATTGTTGCCGTTCAGGCAAGTGTTGCTGAAGACCGTAATTTGTCGATTCCAAGACGTTCTCAAGAATTGGGACTGTCTGAAACCACAACCTGGCGGATTTTGAAAAAGGATTTCGGTTTGCATCCGTATAAAATTTTTCTCACTTAAGAACTGAAGCCATTGGACCACCGTAAACGCCGTGAATTTGCTGATTTTGCCTTGGAACAACTTAAAACGATAACGATTTTTTTAAGAAAATCATCTTCTCCGATGAGGCTCACTTTCATCTGAGTGGTGCTGTAAATAAACAAAACTGTCGATTCTGGTGTGGATAAAATCCACAAATCATTCATGAAAAACCATTACATTCACCTAAATTGACAGTTTGGCGTGGTTTTTGGTCTGGTGGAATCATCGGTTCGTATTTTTTTCGAAATGAAGCTGGTAAAACCGTTACTGTCAATAAAGACTAGTATAGATCGATGATAACCAACTTTTTATGGCCGAAATTGGAAGAAGTTGATGTTTTCAACATTTGGTTTCAACAAGAAGCTGCTACGTGCCACACAGCAAGTGCAACAATTGAATTATTGCGAGAAAAGTTTGGAGATTCGATTATTTCAAGAAACTGGGATATTGGATGGCCTCCAAGAAGTTGTGATTTAACACCATTAGACTATTTTTTGTGGGGTTATTTGAAGTCTTTAGCAATAAACAAAACTATCTTCAAGCTTTACAAGTCAATATTGAACGTGCTGTTCATAACATACGACTTGATTTTGTGGAAAAAGTGCTCGAAAATTGGATTCATCGAATTCATTCCTGCAGAAGAGGTCGTGGAGGCCATTTGAATGACGTTTTATTCAGAACTTAATTGTATCGATTGTACCTCACATAAAATAAAAAACATTTCAATTTCCTTAACAATTAGTGTGTTTTTTTTTTTAAAGAAATCATACCACTCTTATTGGAAACCCCTATATTTTCTCATTGTTCAATCCCACTTACTATTCTCCAATTTGGGATTTTAAAAAGGTGTATCCTAAAAGGTGAAATTCTGAAAAGCGGGATTTAGAAAATCGGATTTTGCAGAGCGAGCAAACCCCGGTAATTTTAATCATGTCAATGGTGAAAAATTGAGCGTATTTAAGGTGCACAATCAATGGGCGTAAACAATTTTAAGTACACAGTGGTCCTATAAACATTTCATACAGAATCGCCTATAGGTGCTCGATATGGAAACAAAAATTACTACCGGAACTATGAAATGCTAAAATTGTATACAAATTAAAAATATCATGGTTTCTAACACAAATTACTGACATCTGTTATAACTTATAACAATTCCAATTTCTGAGGTACGAAAAAAAGTTACTCATCTACTCAGCTAAATTTAGTTCCGTTGTGTTAATGTTTGTTTGCGGTCCGTAAACTACTAACATTAATCTTGGAAGTTGAGGAAAATTGGGGCTCACTAAAACTCCACTATTTAATTAATTTTAAGCCACGAATTATAACTCCCATAATCCTAAATTTTATTTTTAATTTATTTAAATGTTTATTCGCTTTGAAAGTTTGTTCGATTAATGTAACCACATTAGTAAGATGATGAACTTCACCGCACTTCTAAAATTTTTACTGTATAAAATCTGATCAAAATCTTGGTTTGCTGGATGTTATGTACATCGCTACAGTTAAAAAAAAAATATGCTACTAAAAAAATAAAATGCTACTTTAGGAAACATTAGATTAAGCCGGTTTGTATAAAGTGTATAGAGATTACTGGCCAGATGTAACTTAAATAGAATATAACGCAACTTCCCTACTCGTACAGAATCTTCAAACCATTTGAAAAAAGCGCACACGCCATATTCAATTATTGGATTGTATTAAAAAATATTTTCACAACAAACCCACCTCCGCGCAAATAATCGCGACGAATACGGAAAAAAATCACAAAGTAAATTGTCTTGTGAGCATACACAGTAAGTTGTCTTACACCGTTGTAAATAAAAAATACTTATATAAATGTTGATATTCTTGCGTTTCTCGTTTATGTGAATGAAATAAACGAAACCTTGAAGAAAATTAATAAACCAATCCAACCCAATTAAATTGATTCATATAAATAATATTATTACTTAACTATTTAATTGTTATATGTATATTTGACTTGAGTGAACTTTTGAGGCAATTGCTTACTTCCTTTCAATATTATTCAGACGATATTTTTGTTTATTGTTTTTGTAATGCGTATGCGTTTCATTTTGGTTCACAAAAATCAAATTATTTTTATATGTGATTTGGAAATGAAAACGGGGGTATAACCGCAGCAAATAAACCGCTCAATTTAGAGAATATATATTTGACCATTTTCTGTCCAAATTCCAAATTTTAATCCCATTTTATGCTAGCTTTAATTAAAACAAACGATACACAAGAACTGAAAATATTATTATTATTATTTTGTAACCGCATAGTAATTAGCTAAATTAATTAATTATTTTTCTTTATAAAACGATTATAATTATAACTTTCACAAAAATTTAATAATAAAATTGGTAAAAATATTGTTAAATAATTAACACAAAATTATAATTTTGATTTGTTAATTAGCCCGGATTAAAATTGCCGCTGTTAGCCCTTTATTGGGTGACTCATACTATTATTATGTTTGAAATTATTAATTTTAATTAAACAGATTTTTCTTAAAAATCAGCACCATTCCCAGACGTTTCAAATTTTAATAGCTTATAATTGATTTGAATTAAATTATCAATTTACGTCATCAATGGCAGTGATACGCCAAATTTTCCCACGATTAATGTAAAAGAAGCTCCTACAAACTCGCATCACTTTCACATTTTATTGGTAGAGGTCGAATACTTTTCCCAATGACAGAATACGAGTACTGATCAATTTTTATAACCCGAGCAAACTCACTCTTTCAGAATAAAGTTAGACGCGAGTTTTCCAGGGTTCATTATTTTATTCCTTTTTTCATCAAGTCGTTTAGGGATACACGCACATCATTACTCACATACGCAGATTTCTCTAAACATTTCAAACCGGATGTTTTTTGTAATTTGTTATGATTGAGTAAATGGATTTCCTCGACTCAAGTCGGAGAAAGCCGTCGGACTTAAGTCGGAGAAAGCCGTCCGAATCGACCAAATACATAAATATCAGCCGGTAAAGTTTGGATCGCCGTATTTTGGTATGTGCAAGGTATTATATTGTTCGACTGCGTTTCAATGCAAAAGAACAAAGTGACCTTTTTCTTAACCTTGCAGGACAATTTCATGAGGTGTTGACTCTCAAAAGTATATAGGATGACTTTTGATGAATTCCAAAGATAACTTAAAAAGTATTTGAGTGATAGTGCCACCTTATAGCATGCTGCTCATGTTATTTCAGAACCGTCAGAATTCCTTAAAGCTATACGCTAAAGTTGCCAGCCGAAAGTGAAAAATCGATAATATCGATTTGCTTGTTTAGAAAATGAAATAACCCTAATACTGCACCGGCACAATCTAATGAAAATAGTACTAGAGCTTTTTACAAATTAATCACAAATTTGTTACAGTTCAACCCCCGAAAAACTATCTCTAAGGAGTTCAATTTTTAAAAAAATCATATTTTTCGTCATACCATGCCTCTTTCATTCCTGTGAATTTTTATTGTATAGTGCTGATGGTGGTACTGGAATTTGTTTACAAATTAATTACAATAAAATGGCACAATTAAACCCGTAGAAAACTACCTCAAATGTGAGTGATCATTAAAAATCATTGTATCGTACTGGAAGTGATACTAGAAGTTTATACAAAATTAATTGGATTATTTGCCTAAAATAATTACGCACAATTTTAACATTTATACAACATGCCATAAATATATTTGTTACTTACTTTAAATCAATGTTGTCATTAAAACATTTGGTTCCAAATCGGCAATTACCACCGGGAAAAAAATTGGCACAAAACCATTTTAGCCTCTGATTGAGTTTGGAATCAAAACAGAAATAAATTTTAGTTGATGAAATGTCAAAAGTTGTACTAGATTATTTTGTTTAGTACATACGACGAAACGGCATTTGTTCACATGTCCAACGCTGTCAAACGCTTGTAGTGAAAATTTGCGTTTTTTGTGTGGTTTCTTGTGAATTGTGATGGCAGTAAACAAATTCCTGATATTTCAACAACAAAATCAGAGAAAAAATGAAAAAAGAAAGACAAAATTGGAAAAATTGTGTCATTTCTCTATTATTGTTTTACAGCCCACAGCAACTATGATGGTAAATATTTTACGATGAAAGTTTTATTTAAGCCAACCGTAAAATATTAATAACGGTTTTCTGAAATTTGTACATGATTTTTGTTTCGAATGTTTGATAATATGAAATTGTCAGGTGAAACAACCAAGTGAACAAAATTTCAGCGAAATCGAATGTTGATAAGTGACCCAAACAGATAGACAGACAAGAATCCAAGTTAAAAAAAACGTGGTAGAAATTGCACCCCTTAGAGATAGGTTTTTGGTGGTTGAACTACGCCAATATCATACCCCATACGATACAACATAAAAATGAACAGAAATGCGATAAGCATGTTTTAACCAAAAATAAGGCTTTTGGTGAATTGCACCGCTTAGGGGTAGTTTTTTGGTGGTTAAACTGTGCCGATATGTTGTAATTAATTTGTAAAAAATTCCAGTACTATTTTCATTGGATTGTGCTACAAGTGCTGGTGCAGCACTAGGGTCATGAAAAAATTAATTATAGAAAGTATGCTCCATCTGCAGGTTCAACTTTCCCCATTTTTCACGCAATTTACGGTTTACCTTTCTAAAGAAATCTTTATCTTTCGATGCGATCCAATCAATAAGCCAATTTTTGATCCCTGCACGAGAATAGACCCGCTGTTCCCAGTGCTGTCCTTTCAAATAATTTCTCACAATGTTCGCGTCATGTAGTTTTGCATTGTCTTCCGGAAAAATTAATTTGTTGTGTCTATGTAGCTCGCTTCAAACGTATTAGTTGTCGTCGGTACACATCGCTATTGATAGTTGCACCTGATTTGTTAAGGAGCGAACGAAAAATGGGACTCACTTGAAATTTATGTTCATCGTAATCTGTTTCGAAATCGCACGCAATTTTGCATATGAATGTGTGGAATATCTTTTTAATTTATTCCAACCATTCGTACAAACTCTAAAATCTTTCTGATTTGGAAATTTTACAGTTGAATTTAAGTTAAATTGAATGTAATAATTTTATTTTTTGGTTAAATTGTTTCGTTTTTTTGGTTAAATAATTCAAATGTAGCTAGATGTCAGTAGGTAGACATTTATTTTATCATATTATGGAGCTTGTTTAAGATGAAAACAGATGGCATTGTAAAAGGATAGATTTTTTACGTATGTTTTCCATATTTTTGTCAAATTCACGATATTGTTTGCAATTTATGGTTTAACATGTAAAATGTATAAAATATTTTTTACGTGTCAAATGCCCAACTGCGGGGGATGCTTAAAACTTGAAAACGACTGGACCAAATTGGATACTTCTTTCTGCGGGTTTGTTCGTAATTGCTACACGAAGGTTTAGGAATAATAAAAAGTCGAACAATTCTCAACAGGTGGCGCTGTAGGCCCACATTTCATTTTTCAGTTCAATCCAATTACAGTTCAACAGGTGGTTGAACGCTGTAGGCGGTCATTTCGTTTGACAGCTCAGCATATTGTTTGTTCTTTCTGATTTGATAAATTGAGCTGTGCGGTCACGGTTAAATGACTTTCCGATAATTTTATCATTTTTCATTGATTTTCGAGTGAAATAGTCTACATTTATTAAATATATCATTGTGAATCTGTGGATTATCTATAATTTCTAAGTGATATTATTGATATTTTGTTCACAAAAAAGTGAGTTCATTGTTTTTCTTTGTCGGCAAAAACCTAACCATATTTCCATTGGAACAGATCAGTAGTCGATTTGCAGTTCGATATTTGTTACGATGCCAAGAAGAGGAACATAGGTCGATGTTCTTTGAATGCAACGCGACACCAAAATGTCGCAACACGTCGAATGGAAGAGGAACGTGCCATTGAAAGGAAATCAGTTCGAATCAGAATGATTGAAAATCATGCGCGACAATCAGAAGAAATCAACGAAGCATACAATGACCAACAAAGACCTTTCGATATGAGCCAAACGTTCAATACAGTGCGCGCAAGCATCAGTTCAATTCGGTCAGATTTCTGTCATTTGTTAGCATTGCAATGCAGTTAAGTTTGAGAAAGAACCGCCTGTGTTGCGCGAGAGGCAAGGTAAAAATGCCAGAGTTGTATCCACCACCAGAACTATTGCGTATGCTGCTTTCGGTGAATCTCCTAATTTGAATCATTTCTTGCAACATTTTGTGGTAAAATTGTAAATGAACGAAATTACAATCCAATCAGGGATCGGTGTTACCGCATCCATATCAGGAACACAAATATCTGCAAATGTAGTTTGTTGGAGATTCACATGATGAAGTGGAGATTCACATGACATCGCGATTGTAGTCTTAAAACTCCAGTCCTTTTGATTTGAATCGTTGCCACATTTGTTCAGCAAATGATATCCATGGGTTCTATACTTCTTCCATGAAGTAAATCCAGGAATTTGGCTCTTGTAATTTTAGCCATTTTAATGAAGTTGTGTTCCTTTGTATTTTGCATAACGAAAAGTTCAATGAACGCTCTAACATATTATGCTTAGTTCGCACTCGAAAACTTTTGTTTTGGCGGTATAAATGGTATGTTGATTTGCATACCAATATTCATGTTCTTCAATATTGTGACATTTGTTGAACTCTGCTTCCGTCATTGGGTAGAATTTGTCCTTATCATGATTAATTGCTAAAAATCCTGTTGATGGTTTGATGTAAACATACTCGTCTCCATTTTTTGTTGGTAGTAGAAACACCTTATACACTTGATAACTTTGCTCATTAACAAGTGAAATCCTCGCGCGACTTCGCGGCCATAAACTTAAACAAGTTAGTAATTTCATTATCCATCATACTTCCGGGAATGGCTAATGACCTTGGACTGTTTGGATGTATCAGGTTCAGCTGTTGGTCAAGTTGTTCCCTGGTTATAATGAATAGATTTATCTTCCCTTGATGTGTATCAACAACAATATTTAGTAGTTCCCTTTGAATGTTTCGATAATTAATTATATCCAAGGCAGTACTTAACGCGAGTGTGGTGAATAATTGTGTCGCCTTTAGATTGTCTACCGCCGTAGATAATACATTTGTTGCCTTTGTTAAGTTGTGTATTCCGGATGAGAAGGTTGCCATTTGTGTTTTTATGCTCGCAATTTCTTTTTTGTACACTTTTAACGTTGATTCAGCTATAGATGTTTGTTCCTTTAGTATAAGGTTAATAACTGCCTTTTATTTTTTTCTACGCTTTGTATTTTAGCCCATGTATTTGTTAGCCCATTTTATATCTAAGACGCTAAAGAGATCGTGAGCTAAAATGCCAACAAAGCTTACCATCTTCTTGAACCGGAAAGTTTTCCGGAAAATATGTCACCGTATGTTGACAGAGGTGAGCTAGATGTCGTCCATTATTTGCTAATTGCTGTTGCTCGGCCCAATGATTTTCTACCTTAAAGTGAATAATGATCTTCCATTCTTCCTGGGCCTGCGTTGTAACTCCGATGTTTTTGAAGTATATACCTGGATGTATTCTCGGAATTATTTCAACCGGGCTGGTCGAGTATTGGTTCATTAATGTTTTTGGGCTATTGTTATAAGCCGTCGACCCTAGTTTTTTGGTAGAATAATCGGATGTTTAGTTTCAAACGAAGGTATCGTGTTTCTTAGTCTTCCACCTACTTGTAGGATTGTGTAAGGCAATTTTCTTTGTCGACAAATGGATGTAATTGCCATAAAGAACTTGTTTTGCTTAAGCTGGAGCCTCTTTTTAATAGTTTTAATTCTTCATAAAATACAGCCTTCTGAATATTGTTAATTATTAAGTTCCGACTGTTCCTTAGCTCATCAGTTGACAATGCACCTGCTGTTCTTTTTAGATAATCCTTGCATCTGGCATTGTTGACGAACCTTTTGATATAAGCGATGATTCTTATTAATTTCGTGTATGATGAATATTTATCCCAGATGTCACATTCATGTAGTGCTGTTTTCGTGGTGACTATGATTTTCTTCACTTCTTCACTCAGAAAAAAAATATGATAAATGCATGATTGCATTTACCATAATATCATCATTGTATGTTAAATACAATTATTTAAATGATTGATTTTATCATACTATGATATTCTTGATCATTTTTCTTGATCTTCTTCATCAGAACAATGATGATCACTGAAAAAAATGTATTTTCTGAGTGTGCCTGAGTACTAAATACTTGATGGTTTGATGATGGCAAATTCACCTTTCGAAGCCATTAAGGCCCACAACTCATTGTTTTTGGTTTCTTTATGCGTAAGGCCTCGTGTAGCTATATCAGCGGGATTATCTTCCGATCTTACGTGAGACCAATAGGCTGGACCGATGTTGTTTTATATTTCAGCTACACGATTTCCTACGAATACCTTCTATTTGTTTGAAGGCCCTTGAATCCATGCGAGAGTGATGGTTGAATCCGTATAAGCATATTTCGATGTTTGCGACTCTAATGATTGCCTTACGCTATTCATTAATCTTAACCCTGCTATATATGACAGCAGCATATGCCGCATCCGAAGCATCACAGAACCCATGTAATTGACGTTCTGATTAGAATTAATCCACCTAGGGAGTCTAATTTTGCTTACATGCTGTAACTCCTGTTGAAATTTCATCCATTGGGTTTCCAGATGATTAGGTATGTTCTCGTCCCAACCAATGTTTTCTTCCCATAACCTTTGCATTAATATTTTTGTGGTTAAAGTTATGGGGGCGCATCCATCCTAATGGATCAAAAATCCTTGCGATGTTTGATAGGACATTTCACTTGGTGTTAGTTTTTTGTGCCGTTAGGATAATTAGCACTTTAAAGCTAAATTCGTCTCTTTCAGGATCCCAATATATACCCAATGTTTTTACATTTTGATCTTCTGTGATTTCAACTGTCATGAATTCTTGATTTTGCTCCGGTCCTGTTTGTAATACCTACTGCACCATTTTCGAAGATTAAAACCGCCACATTTCAATAATTTAGTTAGCTCATTCTGCAATAATAATATTTCGTCTAACGACTGAGCTCCAGTCAAGACATCATCTACGTAGAAATCTCTTTTTAAGATTTCTGCTGCTTTAGGATATATATATTTTCTTCGTCAAATGCCAGCTGATGTAATGTTTTTATTGCCAGGTATGGGTGCCGAGGCAGTGCCACAGGTTACTGTTGTTAATTTGTATTCCTGTAACGGCTTATTTGGATCATCTCGCCAGACTATTTTTTGTAAATCTTGATATTCTTCGGCGACCTTTATTTGCCGATACATTTTTTCAAGACATATTTATACCTTCACCATCTCAGCACGATTGAAAACAACTCTTGCTGAAGAGTTGGCCTTATTAGTTGTGCATCATTAAGGCTGCTGCCTGAAGATGTTTTCATTGAAAAATCGAAAACCACTCAAAGCTCAGTTGTGGTACTTGTTCCTTTATAACTGCATGATGTGGTAGATAATTGTTTATACTTGTTGAATCGTTTGCTGGAACCATGTCTACTAGACTCAAGTATTCGGTTATAAAATTCTGATAATCTCTTTTTAGCGTAGGATTATTTTGTAGTGTTTTCTCTATTTGAAGGAATCTTGCGATTACTTGTTTTTTAGAGGCACCTAGCTCTATGTTTTCTCTTAATGGAAGCTTTCCTTCATACGAGCCATTGGATAAACATTTATAGCCCTCTTGGTAAAGTCTTTCACAATTTGCATGTTCAGTCATTAAATGTTTAGGAGATTAGATTTCTTCGATTTCCCAGAACTATTTCTCCCTTTATCATTTCTGGCGTAAGGATATCCGAGATGTAGTCTATTCCTAGTAGTATATCTATAGCGCCAGGTACATTTAAATTGGGATTAGCCCAAATTAAGTCATTGATATGCTTTCATTTTTCCGTATGTAATTCGTTATTTGGTAATCTTCCTTTTATAAAACGTAGGTATTGCTTTCTAGTTCGAAATCCGACTCAAACCGTGGTTTGATGGTAAAAGTGGTTTTACCAGTTGATGTAATTTTTCCTTCTTCGATTCGGTATGTTCCTCGCTTAACGAGTTTAATTTTTACAAGTGCTGTTGCTATAGTAATCCAAAACCTGCTTCTTCTTGCTGTTGCTGTGCCATACTTGTTACAGATATGTGCTGATGTAACAGTGTATTATGGGTGCCCTTACATATATTACATTGTGAATTTGTTGCCAAATGTAGTAAGCATTTTTTATGTAAGTCTGCTTTTGTTACAAATTCGTTTCGCCACTTCGGAGCAAGGTTCTTAAAATTGATGCAATTGTTTATCAGATGTTCTTCCTTGCAGTATCTACTGAAGTTTTTAACCGAGTTGTTGTAAGTGTAGGTTATGTTTCTCACTGCATATTTTGGTTTGTTGGTATTAAACGAAACACCCTCTTGTTTAGGTTTATTTCCAATGATCTCTAACGACTGGAACCGCGTTTCTAAAAAACTGAAAAAATACTGCATTGTTGGTATTTCTTTTTGATCTTCCAAGTTCTGCTCAAAGAGTTTGTGAGTGTCGGCATCTAATTTTGGTATAGTAATAATTCCAATACCAATGGGTCCCAGTGTTTTATTCAATTTATAATTGAAATTATATTAGCTGTGTTTCTTGATGCTTGATCTGAACCGTTTCAGTTGATTCATGAAACAACTCAAAGGCGCTTACTAGATTTTAAATCAAAATTTGTGATCTAAAGCAAAACTTGGATTAGGTTTTCCATATAAAATTTGAAGTGATCCGGATCAATGGATGTCATGAAACACGTTTCGATCAAAAAAACAAATTTCGGGTGGAATCGTGAATGCTCGGAATTAATTCAATCAAAAATCTATATTGAACAAAAGGAAATTGGCCGGGTCAGCTATGTTGTTGAATAGCAAATGAATAGAGTTTTAAAACAGTTCCGTCCACCTTATCTCAGTCAAATTTATAAAATTCGTTATTGGTCTTTTTCATATTGATTTTATTTTGATTGGAGGTGGTTCAATGGTGCAGTTTTTACCAAAATCTGCTAAATTTGATTCTTCGCTTTAGAAGGGGATTCACTTTCATATGTGGTGGTTGTAATAAATAAATAAAAAATTTGTGTTTTGTACAAAATTTGTACGATTTGCGATTTCATTGTGACGGGGAGAATTGTCCCTATTATATGTAGACTAATTAATATTTTCTGAATCAAACAATTTTATAAAATGTGTTCGTTAATTAAACAAATTTAAAAAGCTGTTAACTCTCGCTATACATATATAAATATTTTATAATGTGGCTCATGATTAACTCATTATACAAAATTAAATAATTAAATCAATTTTCGATTCAACAATTAATCTAAAAGCTTAAACATTTATAAAAGCATAACAAGTTTGATATAATACCTTTATATACATCCTATACAAAATCGATTCGAGTGTGGGTTTTCAATTTAAAACTCAGTTCTTAATTTCGTTAATCGAAATAACAAATTCTTCGAAGCAATTAATAAAAAAAAATCTGTTTTGTTATCTCATCTCTTGCCGGGGCTTGTGTGTATATATTTTGAAATATTCATATCAAATCATGTCACAGGTGGTATATTAGATAGACATCTCTATAAACACGATACACAGTTCAAAAATCTAATTTAAATCTTTAAACCACAAAGAAAACCAATATCTTGGATCGGTCGCACTATAACGTTCTTATACCATCATATATACTTTGTTTACGAATTAAAATATTTAGATGATTAAATTAACACAGAATTTGTATTCGTGTATATCCAAAAGCTATCATCACATACATATAATATATGAAAATCATATCCATTTTCTTATTTATGGACCCAAAACAAGTGCTACTAGTTGAAGACCGCGTTATACGTATTTACATATATGCGGAGATAAACCAAAATATATAAATTTTAAATCTGTCGTCGTCTTCATCGCTGTGTTCCAATATATGTATTTTTATGCCTGTTTGTGTCGCGCGGTATTTTAGTTGTTTTATAATATTATATAGAATTTTAAATTAAAATATTAATTTTATAATCAAGACAACTTAATTGTTGGAGGTATTTATAAAGACGTTATTAATAAGTTAGTTATATTAGATGAAAAGAAAAACCAAAAAATTACCATAATATAATGAACATATACAGTAGAGGATTGAGCTGTACGCTTTCTTTGTGGCCTTAAATAATTGGAACCACTAAAATCTCTTTTAATTACAGCAACGTCAAGGGACAATAAGAAGTGAAAAAAGAAAAATTCGGAATATCACGCTAACACATTTTAGACAGCTACGAATATGGTGGCTATATCCGAAATCCCATCACTTACCAAATAATACGGGTTTGGCAAATTGTTTCATCAATTAGTTATTGGCAGAGGTGGGAGAGAGGGAAGGGTGCTTGAAATATGGTCGCTAATAAAACTGTACAGAAACAAACGGTTTAAGCAACTCAACGAATTATTCAGCACGGCGGAGAGAATACTCCATTGCAAGGCGGGAAAACTAATCATCTTATAATCAAAGTCTTAGTTTCAAGTCTCACAGTTGATTGACTAATTGCTCTTTTTGAAGAAAATAACTCAGGATTTGGTAGAGGAAGTGCTTCGAGTTTAATAAGTTCTTGCGTAAGGGAATTTTTTACTATACACCTTTTTATAACAACTGCTGCTCGACTCAGCTCATTTCTGTTGCCTTTTCTTAAATATTTTAATTAAGAACGGTAATTTTCGAATCTTTATGAATCGATCATAAACTGTTTTATGATCCTTTAACACAACTAGCAAATTATCAAGGTAGAAAGTGTTACAACAAGGATGCTTGTCGATTCTGATTTTCTAAACCTTAACTATTTCACGAGTTTTCTTAATGAATCGATCTTAATTTAACATTCTGTTGAGTTGGACGTTATTGTTCTCAGATGTTGTAGATATTTCGTTTTCTATATTTACAAAATTAATGATACCACTGCCAATAATTGAATAATAATTTCACTAAAATAATAATGAAATTTGAAAATTTCGAAACGCTTATCATAGACAATTGGAAAACGTATTAAAACCCATATTGAACGCTTGCATCGACTAGATGAACTACGAGACCAATTAATAACCAAATTTTGACCATATAGCACTACGACAGTAACATCATAGCAACATCGTCAATGTAGTAAAAAAATTTAAAAACTGCATTATTTTTAGACTCTTGAAGCGTGATTAGTTATTTTACTGTTGAGCTCGAACTCACTCAGAATTCATTATCAAAATAAAGACAAAGAATTTATTTATATTCAATAATAAAAAATATTTAAGCAAACTTAACAATAAAAATCCCACAGGGGCTGAAATCTCACAAGGACTGAAAATTGACAACCCGGGGAAATTCAGGATAACTTGAGATATATCGAAAACTTCCAGTAAAAAAAATGGTCGAAAACAAAGCAGGAAAATGTACTCTCATTATACGATCAGTTTGTTTTAATCTATATGCAATATGTTCTGGGGCCGAAGCACTCCCAATCTTTCGCGGTTCGCTTTTCACGCTCTACTATACGCATTACTTGCCAAATCGAGGACGTACGGCTATAGGTCCAGTTTTCTTACCATCTGCACATTGCATAGCTAGCATGCCAGCCTCTATATTGGCATGGAAGATGGACCGGCACATGAGTTTTGCACTCCGAAACGGGGTCATAGTTGTGTTCCATTTCATCACAGATCGTAATTTGTTGATAAAAATTCGCTTTTGCATCCTGCCCTAATCGGGATTCGAATCCGGTACCTCCCGATCCAAACGCCAAAGTTTTGACCACTGTGCCGTTTGGCCGGTATACGATCAGTTTGATTTTGAAAACAATTATTTATCATCATCGTGAAAATCAATTCCATTTTCTTAATACTACGAGTAGAACCTATAACTTTGAGTGTATTTTTTGATTAAGCAGTTAAAAATAAATAAATTATTTTTCTTCACACAAAATTTTTGGTAAAGTGTATTGTCTCAGAGCAGCAACAAGTGATCTACATTAAACCAAAACAATTTTCTCTAAGCGAGAAATAAAACTAAATAAAATCATTTTTTATTCTCATGAATCTTAAAGATGTACTTCCTGCTGCAAAAATTCATTGGACTTTCTTTTCTTATTCGAAGCTTCTTGAGTTTTGAACAAGGTTTCAATAATTCCAAAGTGCTCCTTTTGGCCTTTTTATCTGCGTTCCCAATATGCTCCTTTAAGTTTACATCGCACTTGTAAAGTTAGCCGGTCTTATGCAAATTTGGTTTAAACTCCAACGTAGAAAGTCGATAGCAGGATATATGTTGGTACGGCAGATTGTATCGATATAGAAGATTTACCTCGAATATTCAACCAAAAAATACCAGTAATACAAACTTGACTTAAAAGTAACAAATGCATCAGAAGTTTTCAAATCGAATTATTTTTTATTTAAGTTAAATTTCACTCCTGTTCATCACCTAGAAGTAAACCATATATTCACTCCAAGGTCTAATCATAAAAAAATACTCATCCCAAGGACCATGGATAAGCCAGCAAATTAAGTAGTCAATCAACCGGAAAGAAAAGAATTGTTGTCAATCAAATTAGATTAAGTTAATCAATTATAAATTTACATTTCTTACACTTACATTAGAATTAAGATCCATGAATTTCTATCATTAATGCCATAATATGTATTGTTATTCACAATTATTGTTATTTTTATTCAATCATATAAAATGTTATTGTGAACATGTCTTATGGCGAGTAGTTATTTACCTCAAGTACTTACCATAATTAATTAATATAGCCTAGATGTTGCATTAGTAGTTGTAGGATAAATTTTTTTAAAACGATTTAAGATTTTTTATGATGAATTAGCAATTTTGTAGAAAAATAAGAACAGTAAAAGGTTGTTCTTCATTGAGAAAAATAAAACTATTGTGAACTTTAAAATGTAAACCAGTGAAGTTTAAATTTATGACATAAAATTGCGGCTAGCACAATTGTGATAACTTCTTACCTGTTTGAGCAAAGTACAGAGTCATTGGAGCTAGCGTGTGTACGATATTATCATAAAGATGTTCGAGCTAGTCTTAAAAAACAACGGTCTACGATTAAGGCCAAATTAACCAACATAATCAAATTCATCACCGCAAATTCAGCAGATATAGATATTGAAGCGATTAGAACACGCGTGGCTCGAGTTGCTATGCTCATGAACGAATTCACTATAATGGAATGAATGGACATTACACTAAACCACTCACATACCGGTCAAGCTGAAGTGAAGCTACCTAAATTAAGCATACCATCATTCTCAGACATTCTCAGAGGATATACAGAATGGCAGTCATTTTTCGATTTATTTAGGAGCACGATTCATGATTCAGCGACATTGAGCCCAGTTCAAAAGTTCCAATACCTAAAGGGATCATTAAGAGGTGAAGCTGCCGCATTACTTCGCCATATTAGTGTAACTGAGGCTAACTACATGGAGGCATTACACAAATTGAAAGACAGATATGACCGAAAAAAACATATCATTAATTCGTTCATACGCACTTTCGTAGATCATCCACCACTCCAGGCCGCAAATGCTGATAAAATGAAGAATTTATTAGATACTGCAGATGAAGTAGTGCGTGGTCTGAAATCTTTTGGCCCATAGCAGAATCTCGTGATCCCTGGTTGATTTACTGGTTGGTTAGTAAATTAGATGATAAAAGCGAATGTATGTGGGCGGAAACATCAGCGGAAATGGAACAGCCATAACTTGAAGACCTTTTTAAGTTCTAGCAAATCAGAATCAACGCTCTGGAGTCATTGAGCTCTTCGATCAAGCCGAGAAATCCTAAAAGTTCCATAAAAGGGCCCGTAATCGCAAGTGAATCAACCGTTTTTGAATGCGCTTTCTGCAATAATAAAACTCATTAAAACTCAAAACTCCCTATTCGACTGCCCTCAGTTTAACAATTTGGATGTTAACCAACGCAGGGAATGGCTTAAAAATAATAGAAGATATTTTAATTGCTTAAGCCGACGACACGCAATATTTAATTGTCAATCAAGGCGCCGATGTCGAACCTGTTCCGGTAAACATAATACATTACTCCATGTCAATGTCGCAGAAACCAAAGGAACGCCTGAGACTTGTGAATCAAATTCAGAACACGATTCAAAGACCAGTTTAAATTCATCAGTCGTTCAAACTAATTGTGCCAAAGTGTTAAAACTCCATTCAATTCCACCACCAGCTCAAATTACCGTACTGGATTGTCATGGGAAACCTCAAAATGCCGAGCGTTGTTAGATTCAGGTTCTTAAGCTAGTTTTATTACGGAATCCTGTATACAACGGTTAAATTTAAAAAGATCAAATTCGCGAATTTCAGTAAGTGATCAACCCGAATTTGAAATCAACGCGTTAGTTTTATCAAAACTAACATCCTGTTTGCCATCACAAAGGATTAGCGGCATTTCGGTGAACATGTTGAATTCATTGCAGTTAGCAGATCCTATTTCAACAAGCCATGCGCAATAGACATTTTAATCGGAAATAATCACTTCTTTCCCATTTTGCTTAACGGACGAGGCTTGGCGAACACGGGCACATCATGCAAAATACAATTTTTGGCTGGGTCTCAGGAACAACCGAGGAAGATCAAGAAACCACGACATCATTGCTAGCGACTAATTATTTGGAATCCAAGGTAAATATAGATACCACTCTGTTACAGGCTGGCTACTGCCAACCTGCAGTTTTCACTAAGCGCATGCAGAGGCCTTTACGGTGATTTTTGCTGGCTACGTTCTCAGGGAGAAGTACTAAGTTCGTGGGGTTTAAGGCTTGCATGACGCTCCTGGCGTACACCGTGATGATACAGAAAGTTGGGGGGACGCAAAAAATAATAATACCCGGAGTTCCACCGAAATTCGTCGGCCGGAACCTGAGGAACGAACAGCAGAAAATTTTAAATAATAAAAAAAATCATAACGGTAGAGAGGTGCCCTGATGCGCGCATCCGCCCAAACTCGCACGGTGATAAACACCGGTTTTGAATCCGGAAGCGGGCACCAAGGGACCGCTCAACCTACGCCGACACAGGATGAGAATTCCCCCCTCATCATACCCAAGCCGGAAAAATTAATAATTCATTTTTTATTTACGTTAGGCAAACAAAAAACTAAAGAAATCCAACTTCCCACGAGGAAAACAGCAAAGAAAGGGAGAGAACGAGGGAGAGAAGCGAGCGAGAGAGAAACGAGGGAGAAACGAGAGGGAAACGAGAGAGAAACGAGAGAAAGAGAGAGAAACGAGAAAGCAATGTACATCGAGCGCGCGACCACTATTCGGCGCTCGATTACAAAAATGTTTATATAAAAAATTTAAAAATTTAGAATAAAAAAAAATTTCGAGAATTTAGAACCCTCATTTCATAGATTTCAAAGCAATAAAACAGTTGTTTCTAAATTTTTTTCGGACATTTACCGATTTCGGACTTTAACCGTACCATATTCATATAAAGCTAAATTAATATCGGTATATCAATTTAATTTTATTAAACGGAAAGTTGAAAATATAATAAAAAAGTAGAGTCTCGCTTCGAAACACATACACCTCGCAAACTATAGGATATGACCAGCCAAATAAAACATTTTCAACAGAAAGATGCAATTTGAGAATTTAAAGTACAGTTTCAAGCAACAGTAACGCCTAATAGTTGGGCTGCTTAGTTACACCACATCGCACTAATTTGGTTTTTCGTATAGGGAAGCGGCGGATGCCTTGCAAACAGTATCCACAACAGGAGCTATGAGCGAATCATGACTGATAACTAAGAACAAGATTCAATTACTTGAATTATAACGAATTTATTGCGTCAAGATTACGGTATAATGCACTTTTAGATGTGTTGAACGGACTAATAATGGACGCGTTTATCACTGCTAAAGAACGACCAACTGTTACTTCACATGAGAAGTATTACTAGAGATAGTACCTTGAATAAAGTATTAGCGTTGGCTTTGGAATATGTGGCACTTATAGAGCAAGTTTAGCCACGGAGACAAAATAGTTTCGCAAACTGGATTTGGGAGTTTGTTTTTAATACCAACAATTAAGACATTACATTAGACATAGTAAGCAGCGAAGTATCGACAGCGTACGACTAAAACGCGGCAAGAACGAGGCAAGAAACGCGAAGAAATGTAGCAATTAGACGTTGAACGAGACGGAAAGAGTAATCGCTTGTCTCATTTTATGAGCATCCACCAACAACAACAACTCACTATCGTGCTCAAAAATTGAACATTTCATGCAGTTCTGTGATATGAATTTTGCGCTGGCATTGGTTAATTTTTTTTTCTCAGTCAATCGCGAGTGTTACCGAGCCATGGCAAACGAATTATTCTTCCAGAGCAAACGCAACAATATGTCTTTTGCATAGTGTCATCAGGGATCGAATAATCAGCAGTAACGAACATGCAATGGGCCACCACGCAGCTGCGATTTGACTCCGTTGGACTTTTTTTGTGGGGAGCCATTAAGGATAAATGTTAGGCTAACCATCAATAGACTATCCTACCCTTGAAAGATCAAATCGAAGTTGCCATGGATGAGATAAGAGCTC
Organism: Nephrotoma flavescens; assembly: GCA_932526605.1. Taxonomy (NCBI): domain Eukaryota; kingdom Metazoa; phylum Arthropoda; class Insecta; order Diptera; family Tipulidae; genus Nephrotoma; species Nephrotoma flavescens. The sequence continues at coordinate 250,728,799 of OW052220.1, read as the reverse complement.
AAACAATCGAAAATGTTCCGTAAAATTGGGTTGATAGAATGGGGTACTGTAAAGCCCGCCGTGGAAGTCATTTGAATAAAATTGTGTTCCAGATTTATTGGCAACGTATACTATTTCTAATAAAACAACCCGGTTTGAAAAACGGTTGAATATTTGGATTAGAGCCAAATTAAATTGCAAATGTTAGAAAGGCCACATTTGGGAATCAATAAAACCTTGATTTTGTTCAAAATTCGATAGAAAAAAATGACGTTATCGTATACGTATATAAGGAGCATAGTATACAATTTTATATTAGTGTGTGTAATTTTTCTGTGGTTGTTGTTTGTTTTCCGCGAATGTAAGTATCAAAAATTATGAATCGGTATAAATCGGTTCGGTTTTTTTGAGCTTATGTCCTTTCGTCATCTTGCTTTTGACCCAAGTATTTGAGTGGCAAGTTAACACGTTCACGCAAATAGCAGTCATACAACTTTTTCGTTTTGTATTACGTTCCCGCAAACATCTATAATAATGCAGATAGTGTCTTCGCTTTCTCAGCCGAAAGTATATAAATACGTCACCGTTGATCAACATTCTTCAGCCGAATAATTATTTCAACAACACATCAACAGATACCAATTTGAATGTTTTAGTATGCGAAGGTTGTTGTAAAACCTAATTATATTTAAACTTGAGAAATACAAATGTTTACATCAATCACTTAAAATTAGAAAAGCAATATTGTTAACCTTGCTCCAAATGAACATAAAGTAAGGTGCGGATGCCACTATGGACATTAGATATGTCATGTAATTGTTGGTCAACTTTGGCCTAATTATGTAGAAGTTTTAAAGGGGATACAGAGGTGTAATTTATCAAAATTTCGCTAATTCAATATATCGAAAATGCATTGAATGGCCTGGCGTTCTAGGTTAGCATGCCTTGTCATTGATGCCACTATGGTCACTTGATAAGCAATCATGCTGGTCAATTTCGGCCTAACTGTGGAGACATATTGAATTAACGGAATTCCCTCCCCCCTCCCAATGGGTCCAATTTGATAAAATTTCCATAGTTCAATTTCTGAAAAATTCATTGAATGGCCTGTCGCTCTTTTTAAACCTAAATCTGCATTGATGCCACTATGGCCGTAATGCCTGTTAACACCAGTCCAACTTTGAAGAAATTCTGATGGGGATACGGGGGCGTAATTTGACAATATTTCCTAGTCCAATTTCAGAAAAAATCATTAAATGGCCTGGCGCTCTTATTAAACCTAAATTCGCATTTGGTGCCACTATGACCATTTGATAGGCGCTAAAGCCTGTTAACAACAGTCAATTTTTGAAGAAATTTTGAATGTTGTTAACATGCATTAACGCCTATCAAATGGTGATAGTACCATCCAATGCGAAATTTAGGCTAAACAATAGCGCCGGGCCATTCAATGAATTTTTCAGAAATTGAACTATGGAAATATTGTCAAATTACGCCCCCATATCCCAATCAGAATTTCTTCAAAATTGGACTGTTGTTACAAGACGTTAAGGCCTATCAAACGGCCATAGTGGCATTATTGCGAATCTAGGTTAAACAAGAGCGCCGGGCCATTCAATGAATTTTTCAGAAATTGAACTATGGTAATTTTGTCAAATTAAGCCCCCGTGTCTCCAAAAGAATTTCTTCAAAATTGAAGATAAAATGTTTTAATTTAATATCAACTTATAGAAGTAAATAATGTGAAGGAAAAAATAATTTACCTTGAATATCCGCTGGTAACTTTCGGCTGAAATATATTGATCAACATTGTTGAATTTTTCTTTTCGGCTATCAAGCCAAAGACACAATCTGCATTATCATTTTTTTTATTTTCGGCTGGCAACTTTCGGCTAACCTTAACAAGGTCAGCCATCTTTCATTTTTTAAGGAATAACTCGACATATTTTTCAATTCTCACAATACATTTCTTTCTGCGACGAAATATCATTGCAATTATAAAAGTTATCAAATGTGTTCCTGCTTAATTCGCGAACACAACTACATGAACAATAAAAAGAATTATCTGGAACAGCGATAGACAAATATATAAGCGCGAACAATTTGGGACGCAGACACAGTTGTAATTTAATTAGTAAATAGTTCAAAGAAGTTAAGAAAATTAAAAAGTGCAAAGTAAACAGTGCGAAAAGTGACCAGTAAATGTAAATAGTTGACGTGAAAATAATTTTTCTCTGCTCTCCAAAAATAAGCAGATAAATATTTCATGCAAAATTAGTTTATAGAATTTCGTAAAATTTTAACGCACAACAAAATTTTCATTCGCCATACATATTAAAAATCATTTAATACACAGCGCCACAACAATACAAATACATAATTATGAAACGTCAGAAATTTAGCTTACTTTTATCGTACCTGCAGATAAAAACGCAATGAAAAATGTGTAGAGTTAAACAGAGACATCTACATTTTAATACGAAACATACCAATTTCACTAGCTAAACTGCGTACCACAAAATAAAATTTAGCAGAGGAATTTTCATTTTCGTTTTCGCTTCTGTCATTTTTGTATACAAAATTTCATTTCACGCCAGTAAAAGTGAATTAGTGAGCAGTGAACGAGTGAAATAAATGAATTGCGGGAACGAGTGAAATAAATGGAAATACAGTTTGTAAGCTGATTGTTTTATTTGCAAAATCGAGTACGAATCCGTATCAAACGCTCGAAATTCGTGACAATACATTTATAAATCCTAAAGTTTATTATTCCCAGTGTATTTTATTAAACTTTAAAGTGGCCACCATCAGAAATTGATACAGTAATTCGGTTTATTGTCTTTTATTGTTATTCTTCTTTATAAAAACATATAAAAATGTATATATGAATACATTGTGACCGAATTAAGAAATTTTATTTAACGATCTAAATGAAAACCTAATAAATGCCTATTAATATCTAAATGTGATAACATAATTATTTCATATAAAACTGAACTTGGCTTCTTCACAATATTTTTCTGTGGCTTTATGCGCTTCTTTAACAGAAAATAATTTTTTTTTTTTAACTTTAAACTGGTTCCCAACAAGACGTTTAACATTAAGTTGTGTTTTGTAAAGAAGTTGATTGTCTTTTGGGTAGAAAACATTATTATGAATTTATAAACAGATTATAAATTTTATAAATCTTAATTAAAAATTCTAAGTTATATTCTAACTATAGTGCGATTTTATTATCACGTTTTTTACAGTGGCATCAACGGTAGAATATTTTTTCATCACTCAATTACTTCATATATGTTATACCAGAACATCAACAACACAAGCTAATGGGTACGATGCAATCAAAATATTTACCAAAATACATTCTGTTGGGTTCAAACAAAAAGTACCGAACATATATACACATTTAAATCTACTCAAGTGAAATAACGCCCAAATTAATTTTCGGGACTCCATCGAATAGGTTTTATATTTTCTTTTAAACAGAAAAAAAATATTGTATTGTAATTATCCTCTTAACATTCTGGACCACACAGCATAAAACAAAAAAAACCATATTAAGTCCTTTAAAATTAGATACAGATTGGTGTGGTATATACTCGTACGCGCATACCAAAGGATCAACCGAAAATATTTAGGCTAAATATTTAGAAAATTATGATGAGATATGCCGCGCGGCAAAATGAATTATGAGGCGTAACGAATTTAAATTGAACTACTCGTATATATGAGTGCTGCGATCTGTTCATTACGTTAGACGTACACACAATAATTACAAAAATGTCTTAATTATTTTTTGTGTTTATAACGTCATTAGTTGATTTGAAATGGATGAAATCCGACCAACACTAAATGTAAAGAGAGATAAATTATCGAAAAGACTGATCAAATTGAATTTGTAAAATATATACGATAACTTTGAATGATTAGTGCCATTAAGAAAGATGAAAAGATGGTTGGGATATAGATTGAGAGTTAAGTGATTAAAATTAGTCACAAATAATTGTTGGTTCAAGTTAGATGATCGCACTGTAATGGGTTTTTTGTTTATAAAAAAAAAATGTTAATGGGTTAACCGCACACAACGATGTAAGTAGGTCTTTCCATGGAATTTTGAAGTAGGCAGGGATATTAATCAAGTGTATCTGGATATGTGGTAGGAAGTGGTATGCTAGGATTTTATTTTTTTTATATGATTGTAGTCTTAACAGCTCGTCCAAACTATTTTCTGTATCGGACATACGGTTCAAATATCAAACAATTTGCCACTTATCCGTTCGACGCAAAATTTTAATCTGAGAAACAGAAACGTGCCGTCTGATATAAAACAATTTTGTGTCGAAAGAATGTTTTTTTTCCCTATATTAATTACAACTGAAACCATTGCTCATCTAGCAATTTATCTTTCAAATTTTTACAAATTTTACATTTCTTAAATATTTCTGATTTGTTGGAGTAAAACCCAACGGTTAATCCCATAATTAATTTAGTGGCCTTGTTCTTTGGAGTCTTCTTATGGCGAATATAGGGGTTTCAATGCTCCCGGAGCCTTATTTCGTGTTTGGCGGCATGCTTTTTTATTTACAGACTTACAGATGGAGTACATTGATGTACTCCATCTGTAAGTCTCTGTGAAGGTCTTAATTTTTTGCGTACCACGAAGCATTTACGATGCTACGAAAAACCTTAGTTTTGAAACGTCTGTATCATTTTGGCGTTTGTTTGCTTAGTACATCCCCAGAGTTGAATACCGTAAATCCATATTGGCTTCAGTATTTGCCGATATAGCAGCAGCTTGCTGTGGATTTTAAGCTCAGAGCTTCTATCTATGGGCCAATCCATTTTTCTGAACAAAATGTTGTTCTTCTTTTTTCGTTTTGACATGTCCTCTCCACTTAAGCTTGGTATCGATGGCCATGCCAAGATCTTCATGAGAAAATTTCTATCGGTTGATGGGAACATTTTTGATATGTAAAGTTATATGTGTGGATTTTGCCTCATTAAGCTTGATTCTCCAGCCCTTGGTCCAGTTACAAACCCCTTTGGTAATCTTCTTGAGTTTGCTCGTTGCATCAGCGACATTACTTCCATTTGTTGTTGGAACATCCCTTGTATATAATAAATTCAGGATTGGTCCTAAGACAATCCCCTGCGGGACACCGGCAGAGATTTTCTTTAGTTCGGAGCATTCATCCTCATATTTCACACGAAAATGTCTATTGGATAAATAAGATCTTAGTATGGCATAGAATTGCCTCGGCAGCTTAAATTTCAGTCCACGACGCCAGACGTTATCGAATGCTTGGGCGACATCCAGAAATATGGTGGAGCATACTTTTTTGCGTTCTAACGCTCTTTCAATAATGTTAGTGATTCTATGCACCTGTTCAATTGTGAAGTGCTCTAAATTCCGCGGAAGCTATGCTACACTTTGGAATTAATCGCGAAATCTGGAGATGTGCTCGCCTAGTGACGGTAATCAAAGGGGACGGATAAAGCTGGCTATCTAAATATGTATGTGTCATTTCCTTAAATATTCACTATGCAAGCACATCTCCAGATTTCGCGATAAATTCCAAAGTGTAGCATTGCTTCCCCGGAATTTAGAGGAAAATACTAATTTTTGAAAATTTATGGCCAGAGCCATAACCTATTTAAAGAAATGGCACATATATATTTAGATAGCCCACTTCATCCCCTTTAATTACCGTAGTTACCATAGTTACTATGCGAGCACATCTCCAGATTTCCCGATAATATCTTTAGTGTAGCGCTGCTTTCGTCGATTTGTTCCGAACTTTATATTTTTACATAAATTTAAAATTGGAAAATATTTCCTCTTTTGTTCAATTATTTTTGTATAATTTATTGTAAATTGTTGTTTGATCTAAATTTTTACATACACTATTTAACATCAGAACCGTATAAACATTTACACTTTTATGTTGCCACTTTTATGTTGCCACTTTTTTGTGTCCCTACACTTTTTTTAACGAAACTTCACACCGGTCTCTCTGAATCCAAATTGATGCGGAAGAATTAGTTATCGGTCCTCAATTATTGGTTTAAGTCATTTTAGTAATAATTTTTCAAAGAGTTTTGACGTAATTGGCAAGAATGAAATTGGCCTGTATGATTTTTTATCGTTATGTTGTTTATCAGGTTTTCCTATCATGATTACTTCTGCTACTTTCCATTGCCGCGGAACATATTTTAGCCGAAATTTTTCATTGATTATGTGTAATAGCTTACGAAATTCTTTACAAACAAGTCACTGGGCCAGTATGTTGGGAAACCACCAGAGAAAAAATTCACAAATAGATGTCTGCCCTGCTTGAAGCAATTTTTGACCTTTGGCTTCGTAAGCCTAGATCCCCAATAGCTGTGTTTCGCATTAAAGTCACCTCCAATAATAAAATTACATATTAGTATGTCGGGGAGGATAATATATTGCAGAGACAGTAAACTGTGATGCCCCAATTTAGATCCTTACAGTAGTGAGTTGCATTGTGTCTTCCTTGATATTTGATACTAAATGGTGGTTTATATTTTCTTTTATTAGCAATGCCGAACCACTTCTTGCTCTTTCCGCAGGATGAATGGAGTGTTATAAGTAATAACTCCGTATTTTAACAAACAAAGATTTATCTAGATGGGTTTCAGATATTAAAAAAATATCGATTTTTATATAATTTAAAAATATTTCTATTTCTGGAATATCTTGCATAATCCCATTCGCATTCCAGATTGCTATTTTGAAAGTTATGTTCTTACTTAACATTTTTTGTTGGATTGCGTACCCCTTCAACGCATTTTCTTCAGTTGATCAAGTATCATGTTGTTCAGAATTACTTTAGTCATCTAGCCGCTTTGTAATGGCTCCAATGCTGTTCATAATATTTTCTATAATTTGGTTATTTTCGGAACACTACCTGGGCAAATGATCTTCTTTGCCCTGTTGCTTGGTTGTGGGTTTTTATCCACCTGATTCCATTTGAACCTTTCGGTTTGCGTAATTTTTCGGTTGATTTCTTGTTGTATCTGTTAAATATTGTAGTTGTTTGACAACCTCACAGCCTCCAGAATTAACCGCATGTTGGCCTTTACAATTTGTACACTTGGCTGGCACATCTCTCGCTATTATACATGCTTGGGTAATACGATTACCTAAGCATTTTACACATCTTGGATCCTGGCCGCAAAATCTTTGTGGTTCTCTTCATTGGGTTGATTTTCACCTTCATGTGATGTTGTCAAATACCAGCATAAAAAGACTCCCCTTTTACTGATAGTTTGGTTCCCTTTCTGGATTTTCGTTCTCTCTTTTTTAACAATATTCACATCATCTATTATTCTAAGACCTTTATTTTTTAAGTCTTCCATTATTTCTTTGCTTGAACAAGAGTGATGCAAACCTCTTGCCTTGACTTTTATAGGTCGGGCCTCTTTGTTCCCCGTAGGTGAATCTCTGATACTTTTCAGCATTAAATTTCATATATAAGGTTCTATAAGTATCTGAGTCCAGAGTATTAATTTTCCAAACGTCATAGTTTAGCGCTGTTACCTTATAATCTTTGTCGCAGTAACCGATTTCATCAGTGACTGAATTTCTGGGTAAATGGTTACATCCACAATATTTATTGATGGGGTAGTTTTTCTTCCGGTTGCACTTTTGAATCTGAGCTAGATTTTCCTCTACCATTTAATTGCTCAGCCTCCGTTAACGATTCATCTTTTATTTTCTTACTATTCCTGTACTGTTTTTCCTTCTATCGATAGGATCTAGTCCGTCTCTCTTTGTAATTCATCATCATTCGTAAAATAGATGAATTTGTCTGGTTCAACGCATACTATATCACAATCTTCTATTTAATCCCGTTTCATTTTTAGGTTTTCATTTTCTCGCTTTAGATACTCAATTTCTTCACTTAGCCCTAGTCTCACCGAAAGATCCACATTCTTCTTTTCTAGGTCAAAATTGTTGTTTTACTAGATTCGGCTACTTGCAAAGTAAATTTTCCGACGGCATTACTTATTTCGTGTAATGTTTGTCCAGTACATCTAGTTATAACGTTCGAAAAAGCACCGGCTTGGTCAGCTACCGAATTGCCTCTATTTTTCTTTATCGGTGATCTTTGTAAATTTGATCTTCTCTGGAACGGATTTGATGTTTCCTGATAATGCAATAGATGGCCCTCCCCAGAATCCATAGTCCAAGTCTCCACAGAGAGTGGTTTTACCAATGTTGATATTAGTGTACCACCTGAGGTAATATTTCCTTTTGTGAGTACCACTAATTAACTATTCTGCTTTACTACTACTGACCGTTCGTTCTACAGAATATTGCCCAGAGAACGCCCTTATCCTTTTATGAAGGCTATCAATCTCGCATTCCGAAAAATGGAATCATAATTTTTGTAAATCAGTAATTTTTACTTCAAAACCCCAAAGCTTACGACAGGATTAAAAACTTGTAGTTATTCCCAAATTTACTGCCGCTGTTAACACTGGTGAGGAAACTCCCAAAGAAGAGCCTAAAAATTGAATATTAACACATCATAATTGATAGCATGGCTTAACGACGATATAATCGGAGATTTTTTTTACAATATTTGTGAATCAAAAATTCCAGCTTTGATCATCAAAAATAGATTTAGAAACAGACAGTAAATTCGAAGAATATTTTAATATCAGACATGAAAATTAAATCATGAATGAGATTCGATTAACTCTGTTCCGGTTTCCCATTGAAAACTAACCTGATTCTGAATTGATTAAGCATAATAAAGTACCTTCAGGATATTGTACATTTTGTGGAGATTCAGATGGTAAGTTATAAAACAAAACTGGTTTAAATTTCTCTGAGGTCAAGGACAAACTTACCTGACAAATCGAAATGTTTGATATTTAATCGATGACACACATTACAACTAAAACTATTATAATTTGTAAAATTTGAATCTTATTCAACATAACTAAATTGACCACCTATGCGAGATTTTCAGCGTTACAAAAACTAATGTGGACAAAAAATCAAACACTACCTTGCAACCTTTACGAAACGAAGCCTTTACTATCATATTCAGAGAATTAAAGCTACCAATATTTAGTAGCAAGACCAGCGAGTGTCGGTCATTCTATGAATTATTTAATAGCACCATCCGTGAGAATACAAATCTGTTACCAGCTCATAAATTTCATTATTTGATCATTTTAGCCGAAGTCTTAATACACATTTTCGAGCGGTTAACTCAAGTTATCTTCTTGTACTTCAAATGCTGGCGAAACGGCATCACAGAAAATGCAGTAATAAACGACCACGAATAGTCAAGCGTTCTGTTGACACTATAGATCAAATGTTTGATACGTGTGACGAAATTGTTCGAGGACAAAGTGCAGAATCTAAAGGATTATTGGTCAGTTTTCCAGGCTGAAAGAAAAGTGGGTGATATCACGTTGCAGATGAGGCAGAAGGAGCATTGAGACCAAAACTTCCCAATTACCGATGAGTTTTTGGAATTATTAATAAAAAAATGAATTCCCATGAAGGGCTAAAGCAATCAACCATTAACGATTAAAGTAAAGGTCAAACGAGCAAAACCTACCTCTTTACCAATAACGAAACTGAGCCACTACCAAAATACCCACTGTTCAACAGTTGAGGAGGCGATGCCATTTTGTTAAAGAAGGCTCCGTACATTGGTCCACAACTTCCTAAGGATACACCTAAGGATTCGACAAGTACTCATATAAATGCAGTCAAATGGGAAATAGATTTAGTGAATGTCAACTTTGATGGGCATTGTCAAATTCCGCATCAACTCGATCGTACGTTAACGAAAAGTATCTCAACAAATTAAAAGTAGTACTTTCCAAAGCAAGATTTCATATCAATACTTTAAATACTGGTATAGAACGCTAGTCAAAAGGGCATTTTTCCTTTTTGTAAGATCTAGAACGAATAATGCGATTAAATTTGATATAACGGCGTACATCTTATCTGAAACCACATCTAACCTCATTCTCAATTTTCACATACCAGGCAACATGGATCATGCAATTGGTTAGGAAAAATTCCTTTTTCTATTATCCGAAGGACAAATTAAAAATATAATGACTATTTCGTGGCGCCAAAGATTAAATTAGGATGGATTATTTGAGGACAAAATTACCAGCTGTCGTGCAGTAACCAGAAGAAGAAGCGCTGCATTGAACATTTCAATAAGCACATAACGAAGGAAGTTCAGGTAATTTCATATAGTACGTTTACTTTTTAAGTTCAACAAAAAAGTATTAAAGTTGAAATCGCTTGAGTAAAAACTGATCCTGAACTTCACTGATATTACAAAAAGTTCCTAGAATAATTCAATTATTTGGACACATGGAAGTTATAAATACTATATATTGCACTACCCGCTGGATAAAGAAACTATAGTTCAATGACCAAACTCCATCCGACCATACAGCAAACTCTTCTAGAAATCTTAATAAGATTCCATGAACAGCGCTACATTTATAAGACGGGCATTTGTAAAAATGTTTCGTCAGCTGTGGATTGACATGACCAAAGCAGAGTAAACGTATTATTTGGTGCGATTCTTCAGCAGCAAAGATAAAATATTACCACCTCCTGACAAATATACCTACTTCCGACATCAGGTTAGTTTTTGTTAATTCAAGCTCTTAAATTATCAGAGCTGCATCGCGATACTCACTCAAGTGCTGTATATGTACTCTCCGAAAATTTCTGTATGGATGACCTAATATCTGCATTGAGTGATATCAATGAATCACTCAAACATTTAATTTCCCTTGGTGGTTTGGTGCGTAACATTTTCGAAAATTATTTCTATTGATGTGAGGCTTCTAGAAAAGATATCCGTAAAAAGCCAAGGAATTTAGATTTGTCCAATTATTTCTCTTCTAAGGTCATCTTATCCGTCACCATTGTCTTTGCCAAGAAAAACATGCTATGAAAACTGGAAACATACATGATTGCTGCAAAGAATCTTATTCCCGAATATTTTATTACCAAAATGATATTTTTCACCAGATCAAAAACTTACTACTATGCTGTATCTCAAATTCTAAATTGTCAAAAACAAATATTCCGAAAAATATCCCAAATCACCTTTTGAAAATTTTTGATTATTTGGACGAAAAAATTAATCTAAAAAAAAAATTTCCAAAATTTGCATTCAATTTTATATTTATTTAAGTCTATTAAATGAAAATATGAAAATGAAATATAATTATAACATATTACATAATAGTAATATGTATTTTATATTTAAAAAAATTATCTTAAGAATAATTATGTGATTTAATTTTTTCGAATCTTCCGAAAATAGAGCCAAATGAGCCGGAATCTGCGCGCGCAGATTTCGACTCATTTGGTTTTATTTTCGGCAAATTTTGGGATTTGTAATTCGATATTTTTATTTTTTTGGAATTTTGTTTTCGAGCAATCTTTTTTCTAGTAAATATATTATTAGCATTATGGGTTTTGAAATTTTTGTTGCTTGGATTACTATTTTCGGGATGACATTTTGGGATATTTTTTTCGCTAATAAAATAGTTGGCCTTTCGACATGGTCCTCATTTCGGCCAATACATGTTCATCACAGATTGGCATTATGTGCGGCTCTGCTACTCAAGGATCGTACCGATACCAGCGCCACTATTGCACTAAGCAATATTGCTTTTCTCGAGAAGCCCAGGACAAAAATACGTCAACAACTGGTTTACAGTTAATGAAATAAACGAGAGATTCTCCAATATAACCAAAGTAATTTGAGTTCTAGTTTGATCTCCTAGGTCTGCCTGTACTGTCCAGCATGTAAACGATCTCTTAGAAATTCGTGGAGATACCTTTGATGCTGCTCAGGAAAATGCAGCTCTACAAAATGATTTCTACATTTCCGAACATCCAAGGTTAAACTCTAAACATAAAGTAACTTCGAGTTCTTGTCTTGAATTAAGGAAAAGGCTAAACTATAAACCTCCCATTTTTAGACCGATTTTACTAATAAATCGTATTATTGACATGAATTATTTTTGTTGAGGTGAGGTTTCTACTAAAGATATTAAAGAATATTTCACGTTGCGTTGTTGGAAAATTTGATTTACATCCTACCTCTGGAGAGAGGATAGTTGTATTCAACGCTTCGTCAAAACTATCCAGAGTCCGTAACTCGTTTAAACAATATTGTGAACGGCCCTTCTGCGTTTTCGGCTGTATGAATTGCAAGCATCGTGAAGATAAACCGTCAGGTATCTGTACACTAACTGGATCAGCCGTAATTTTTCAAGAATTAAATGTCTTCAGTTATACCTAAGAGAAATTATCAGCTTCCTTTGTTATTTCAAATACGTTGAATGAGTTAGCCTGCTGATTTTCATTACCTGAGTTCATTTACAGGCTGCTAAAGCCATACACTGAAAAAGAATTATTTGTGCTATCCAAGTGTGAAGTTATTCCAGTTCCTCATTTACTGCCACATATTTCACCTTACACTGCCACATATGAAATTTAAAGAAAGACTCAATAAATAAATTAAAAAATTTTTGGAATCTATATAGAGCACGTAAAGATTTGACTTTGAATTTTAATTCGACGTAATGTCAACTATCTCTGATAAAAAATCTGATATAACCGTATGTTAGGATTTGCGCTATACGCTCATTTGCAAATGCCCTACCACCAGTGTTTTTCAATTAGTCCAGGTTTTTCTATAGGAATAGGAAATAGAAAAGAATTTTAAATTTTTATAGCAGTTTAGTATTTCGTTCCTATAAGCTTATTTTGGTGTGTCTTATAGGAATTTTGTCGTTCCCATTTATCGCAGGTTTGACGTTTATCTTTCTGCACTTACTTTAGATACTGAAATATATTATTTTATAACACATAAAATATTCTTTTAATTTTTAATTAGACAAAAAAAATTATAATTACATACAATTAATGTAAGTTTGACATTTAATAATTTTGAAAAGCAGTTTTTTCCTAAAAAATCTTTCCTATGGTTTATTTTGGTACACATAGGAAATAATTTTTACCAAATTCTTGATTAAGTTGAGTATTGAAAACCATGACTCTGTAAGGGGTTTTCCTTACAGAGTCATGGTTTTCAATACTCAACTTAATCAAGAATTTGGGAAAAATTATTTCCTATGTGTACCAAAATAAACCATAGGAAAGATTTTTTAGGAAAAAACTGCTATCAAAATTATTTCCTATATAGGAAAAAAAAAATCCTATTTCCTAAAAACACTAGAATCGACTCACAGATCACTTTACAGATCACTTTCAAGTTTTAAACTAAAATGCAGCCCTGTATACAAACCAGACGAACTTTGGGACGAAACCTCATACTTAAGCTTTTTCCTTAAATTATTAGATCCAAGTGTATTTTGAAACCAGTCCACCGGAACTGACAGGACCTTACCTACATAAAAAAATTACCCCAAAAAATTATTTCCTGTCTGCCAATTACTTGTTCTTTTCTCGTTAGGTCCAATTTTTCGATTTAGAAATTAAATGTGGTGTATGCGAAATATATGTACATTTTTCGTAAAAGTAAGTCGGCCACAACATATTCACCATCCCAATTTATATTGGGACTTCAAATTAATTCGGCCGTTTTCAAAAAGTGGCTCTGACTATAATACATTTTTTATAGTGCCAGCTGATTTCCGTTGCTTCAGACAGATTAGACACCTGTGGTTAGCATTCAGTTTGTAGTGCTTTGAGTTTCATACAAAACGTGTTTGTTTACGGTGTTGAGTATGTCGGATTTTGTGATAACTAAATAGCATTTGCGGGAAGTGTTAATTTTTTGTTTTAATTGGAAGCTGAAGCACATCGAATGCTTGTGGAAGTTTACGGTGGCAATGCTCCAACCGATAAATCATGTAGAGAATGGATTCCAAAAATGATGATTTCAATGTTGAAAATAAGCCTCACTTAGGATGTACCCACAAAAAACTTGCAGTCGATGAATTAGAGACATTGCTCGATGAAGATTCAAGCAAGAAAAGCAAGAAAAGCTTGCCACTACATTGGGAGTGACCTAACATAGAGTTTCCGTACAATTGAAGCTATGGGCATAATTCAAAAACAAGGCAATTGGGTCCTTTATGAATTGAAACCAAGAGCCGTGTAAAGGCGATTTTTTCCTTCTTTAAAGGCAAACAAGAAAGGGTTTTTTACATCGGACAGTGTTTTGTGACGAGAAGTGAATATTCTACGATCACCCCAAGAGGAAAAAATTATACGCTTTGCCCAGCCAATTGTTGCCATCGACCTCAACATCTACACTATAAAGACGAACATTAAACCTGGCGATTCCATTACGGGCGAGCGGTACAGACTACAATTAATTCGTTTGACCAATGCACTACGAGAAAAACGACCGAGATATGAGGAAAGGCGTGATAAAGTTATTCTTCTGCATGATAACGTTCGGCCTCATGTTGCAAAAGTCGTAAACAAATATTTGGAAACAATCAAGTGGGATATTTTACTGCACCCGCATGTATTCTCCGGATATTGCTCATTCTGATTACTGGTTATTCCGGCGGAAGCAACACGATTTGGCTGGCCACCAGATCGCCTGAAAAGACGAAACGTTTTTCCGAGATGAGATTCAAAAATTACCTGAAAGGTGAGAAAAGGTCGTAAGCATCGATGGACAATATTTTAATTAATCTGCCCTCTCATTTTATTTTAAAATAGATGCATTTTTAAAATTAAAAAAACCGACTGAATTAATTTGTACTACCAATAGTTTAAACAGTGACCCTCAGTATAATTTGAGCATACTGTCAGTAACGAAAATGATCATACACACTGAGTTTTGAATTTTTTTTACATATTATAAGCATTATAAACTTTATGATTGTAAATCGAGAAGCACTCAAGGCAACATCAAATAATTTAGTGAATAAACAAGTTTATAACATTTTTATAAGTTTTTATTGAGTGTAAGAAAATACAAATTGGCTATACAAAGCTATTAAAATTTTGGAGATAATTCTGGTGAATTATCAAGCACAACCATCCGGATTCATCAGCATTGTCTTCATAGAAACAAATAATATATATGTGTTCAAATAAATATTAATATTAAAATTAATAATAATAATTTGTGTGTTCTTAATAATTAATAAGTAAAGTGTAAATGATCGATCATTTACACTTTGAAATGTGTGTACGCGTTGTTTTTAATTTTAAGTTTAATCTAGTTTTTTGATTATAACAGTTAACTATTTTCAAAAATAATCATATAATAATAATTAAAAAGTGGTGTCCAGTGGATCAAATGTTTTTATATACATTAAACTGTGTTGAAATATTTGTAACGGGATATATTTCTACGCGAAGTGTATGTCGTTTTAATTTTTCGATATTTGTATATGTATATATATATCTGCATATGGAAGTGCAATTCAGAGAAGTTTCTTTTTTATATATTTTATTATATACATACATAACTTTTGTATATATTTATGAATGTTTATATGTTGTTGGTGTGTGTGTAAATACAGTGAGGCTTCTGTAAGTCGAATTATTACTTAAATCGAATTTCGATTTATGGTAGGGACATTTTTCATCAAAATTTCCTGTTTAAATAATACATACATATATACATATATGTATAATATATAATATTTGTATATATGCTCGGGTAGTTCGATCGAAACTGGTTTTTGATTTCTTTTACTCGAATTTTCTCTATCTTAAGCATATTATTTTGGCAACTAAATGGATCAACTTGTAGAAGTTTTACTGTATAAGTTAAGTAGGAAGAATTAAAAGGTGTTTGTGTGCGCATGGATGTTGTTTATATGTAAATTATAAATTTCTTTTTCTTGAAGCTCTCTTCGCTCTCTCTATTCATTTTGTATTTACACACAACGATGATTGTCTTAAACAAAAGTATACAAAGCAAACGTGTGTATGGATATATAAATGTATGATCCACGATATCCCTTTTTCTACCAAAAAAAAAATGGCACTATTAAAGTCCAAACCACACAAATGTGTGAGTGGAAAAAAACATAGTATGTAATGGCGTTTTTGATAAATAATTTCGCTTGATTGCGTAAGTTGGTTCAAAAACATATAAAAATAATTTTTTTACATGATTCTTTTGCCTAACCACACATTTCTTAATTATTTTCTGATTTTCAAGTCCCAAACACTTTTGGACCCTTGAAAAGACACCATATTCTAACAATCCATGCTTTATGTTTAGGATAATTGTCCTGATAAAAATGAAAATTATTTTCTATATCTAGTTTTCGAGCTGATTCTTATAAATTTTTCTTTAAATGTTTAAATATTTTACCTTGACGATAATCCCATCAATAAATTCTAAATGACCAACTCCTTTATGACCCATAGCTCCCCAGAACATTACACTATTTCCACCGTGTTTAAACGTTGGACAAACATTTCTAACATAACACTCTTCACTGCGTTTTCTCAAAACTTTTCCTTGCCTTTTACCACTTTGAAACATGGTAAATTGACTGTCATCGATGAAAATCAAATTTTTCCAAAATTCAATACTTTAGTTTTTGTATTTTAAGGCAAAATCTACTCTTCTTTTATTTTCTTTACTAATAAAAGGCTTTTTCCTTACTATACGTGAAAATAACAATTTTTTCTTATAATTTTAGTTAATTCCACTGCAGTTAACTTAGGATTTTGTCTTATTTTGCGACTAATGAACTTTTCTTTTGATGGTGATATTTGTCTCGGACCTTTTGTGCTGGGTGTATTTTGTTTCCGGCCTTCTTTAAAATATCGATCATAAATTTTTGTACTTTTGATTTACAAATTGTTAAGTATTATCGCGATTTCACTCAATGATTTCCCTTTTCTTCTGTGAACGATCTAACTAACGATCTAATATTAACCTACGTACTCTTAACCATTTTGAAAGACCACAATCAATTAAATTACGGGTGTGAAATAAATTAGATATGGAATTGCACTGATTGAATAATAAACAAAAAGCAAAGTAAAGAAAATACGCACTAAAAAATTATAGCTCAAGTGTTTTTCCGTGAAGTCGTATACGACTGAATCAGCCAAGCTACACACGATTTCAGCTTCTGATTTCAAACTAAGTCGTAATAGATTTTTATTGTTAATTGGAACCCTTATTTTATATTGAAACACCAAATTGTTTTGTATTGTTTTGTTCTGTTCTAGCGGAAAAAGGTGAAGCCGGTCTTATGAAACCGTGTGTAGCATGGCTCAATGTTTGTAGCTTTTGTGATCTTCTGATTGGTATTAAGGGGTGAATCCTTTTTTTGTTATTGTTGTCTAGGATGGTGGATGGACTAGGATTGTAGGGAGGGTCTGGGGAGATTTTCGTTTTCTTATTAAATTTCAACACTTTGATAGAAGAGACGTGCCGTGTACGACTGAATGTTTCTGACTGTATGTGTGTATATGTATATGTATGAATATATATGTATGCAAGTGTTTACATATGTATGTATACATGTATATATTAGATGCACAATTGAATGTTTTTATTTATAATTATTTTAGTTTATTATATTATTTTTTTTTTTATTATTATATATTATTATTACTTTTTTTTCTTTTTTTTTTTTTTATTTAATTAATAAATGTTCATATTATTTAGGTTTAGATAAGCAGCAATATATTAATTTATTATTAGTTTTCTGGTAATATACATAGGCTTGTGAAAATAATATTTCTTTGTAATATTAATTGTTGATTGTGTAGTTTAGAGTTGTATTGCCTTTGTGTTACTAACTATTGTCTTTATCTAGGTTTGTTTAGGAAGTCGAAAAGTATTAATATAGTATTCAATTTCAGGTGATTTCCAGATACATATGAAATAATAACATTTTTTCTTAGGTTACTGTTTTAAAGAAGCAATTGTTGATGACCAATACCATCATTATCCATTTAACATATTGAACCTCTATCCTTCTCCTAGTAGATTAGTTTTGTGTTGTCTTTCCGGACCTTACTTATATTATTTTTAAGTTAATTAGTAAATCTTTTAATTTTCATGACTATAATGAATTAATGATCACTTATTTGATACACATTAATTATAAAGTATTTGCTAGGGTCAGTTAAGATTGCCGAATTTAATTGTCATTGCGGCGTAAACAAACGTTTCTGTATATCTTTCTTGATCGAGTAAAATTCAAATTTTTAATGATTTTAACTAAATTTTTATTTTCTGTCATTTTGCGCGTGAAATACATGTTTTAGTATCTTATTTTTATGTTTCATAATAACTTATGTAATAAGGTAATAAGGTTGAATATATTGAATACAATTAAGTCAATAATAATCATACAGTTTGTTTTCAGGTTTAATAATTAATATATGTTTACTGAGTTATTTTAACGACCCGTTTGCAGTGGATTTATTAAATGCTAAGGGTTTTAGAGAAATTATTAATAGTTCAAATAACTATGGTTTCAGGAAACTATATTGTAAGTTGTAGTGGATTAAATTAATAAATATTTATATTATTTAGGAAACCAGTAGATTAATTAAGAATTAATTTCAGGAATCTTTAGGTGGTATGAATTAATATTTCTTTGAAATATTAATTGCTGGTGGTGTAGATTAGAATTGTGCTGTCACTATGTTACTAACTATTGGCTTTACCTAGGTATTTGTAACCAGGCTGATCTAATTAATCAATTTTGTTAAGGTAGCTGAAAAGTATTAATGTAGAATTACATTACAGAAAACTTCCAGATGCACGTGAAATAATATTATTTTTTCTCAGGTGGTTGACTTAGTGAGGCAATTGTTGAAGATTAAAGCAATACCATCGTTATCCATTAAACCTATTAAGCCTTTATCCTTCCACTAGTAGATTAGAAGTAGATTAGAATTGTGTTGTGCTGTACGATCGCTAGGTGTCTGCAACCGGATCGTTCCGTCCCAAAAAAAAAAAAAAAAAAAAATACCTTTCCTATCCCTCCTATTGTTATGTGTAAACAGGCTGTAGGAATAGGCCCGGCGTTATCCGGGACCACCTGTCAAGTACTTGGTTCTACAGTCCAATCAATCAATCAATCAATATTATAAGCATTATAAACTTTATGTTGCAGTTTTTTATTAAATTAAATAATTTTACAAATCCAAAAATACAAAATAAAAATTAATTTACCGGTTATAATAAAAAAATCACTTATAGTGTGATCCTCGATTTTTTTAAAATCATTTACATAAATTATGCTTCATGATTATTTGCATATCGAGTTGGTCCTGCTTTATTTTTCATAACCTCTTTCAGTTTTCTAGGCATTGATTCTACTAACTTCTTGGTAACTTTCGGTGCAATTTTATCCCATTCTGTCATTATTGTTTCTTGCAACGTTTTTTTGCTTGAAATCCTGTATTTTATAATTTGGCGTTCTAGGTGATCCCATAAATATTCATTGGGGTTTAGGTCAGGCGATTGCGGTTGCGAATGTAACTCGTTTAAACGTCCCAAACATTCAGAATCCATTCTTTCACAATGTGTATACCGTATGCTTAGGATCGTTGTCTCGCCAGAAGATCCATAATGGCACGAGCCTCAATTGTTCTACGGATACCTAGGTGTTTCCAGCGACCCAAATTTTTATATATAATAACAAGTTTACCTACCACACTTACCCCACTTGAATGTTGAATTTTCTTTCATCCGTAAAAACAACAGTCTTCCAGAAGTTAAAGTTTTTTGTTTTTATTTTTTCTGCAAATTCAATTCTTTTTTTGGAATCAACATTCGAAATTAATGGCTTCTAGCGTTGCATAATGCCATGATATCCAAGCGTCCACAAAACTCTTCTAGTATATTGTTGGTGGCGTGTCCAAGCATCCCGTTTGAAAAATGTTGCCTTTCGCTCTGCCCTTTTACAACAGATTCCGTGATGTTGAATCTGTATATTATTTAGGCCGAATGACTTCGGCCAACTAATTTTCCAATTCCAGTAAGAACCATATAAATTATTATTTGGCGTTCTTCGTTGGTAGTTTCCTTTTAAACACCGGAAATATGAAAGATGTTATAAATATAAAGGTGGACCAACTCGATATTAAAATAATTATGAAACATAGTTTAGGTAAATGATTTAAAAAAAAAATCGAGGATGAAACAATAAGTGATTTTTTTTATTATAACCGGTAAAGGAATTTCTATTTGGTATTTTTGGATTTGTCGATTTCTAAAATTATTTAATTTAATAAAAAACTGCAAAATAAATTCTATAATCCTTATCATTTATAAAAAAAATTAAAAACGCAGTGTGTATGATCATTCTCGTTATACTGACTGTAGTATGGATTATATAAAGGGCTACGTAATATGGTGTGAATATTTGCAGGACGGAAACTTTGGAACTTCAAAAAGAAACTGTGCATACCGATTAATCCCAATTTGTGATTAGTTCTCACAGGAAATGATGGAAAGGAGCCGCAAAAACAGCAAAGGAAAATTTGAAATTTCGCCTGAAAGACAAAACAAATACCCGATTTTTAGATAAGAACAGAAATAATTTGAAAACTATTTTTAAAACTTTTCAAATTCGGTCAAACTGACGAAACTTGTACTTATCATAGAAATAAAATTTTCATAAATTTTCTTTCATAAATTGAAGAAAATCCAACTAGCCTCTAAACCCCTAAAAGATACTATATTAAACAAACATAATACAGAAGTATAAATAGTATATTGAACAATAAATTACACAAAAGAAATAAAATGTTCCAAGAATATGCAATTCAGATATTTCTTTTGCTGCCCGGTAACACAATTTTGTGGGTACGGCAAAAGTACCATGTCAAAAATTTATTTTTGTATGTGTTTTCAACAAACTTACACATTTGTGTTTTCATTTCAAACTTATTTTCGTCCGAAAAAAAACACCATAACTATACATACAATTGTGTTGGTTGTACTTCATATTAAGCGAAATTTTTTATCAGAAACGCCATTACATACTATGATTTCTTGCTCACACATTTGTGTGGTTTGGACTTAAATTGAGTCATTTTTATTTTTGGCTGAAAAAGGGATATTCCACTCAGCCTTGTTCATTACCCTCCGCAAACTATAGGGGCTGAATTTGTGCTAATCCAGAACTGGCCCAATTCCATTAAAAAACCAAGACCGTTGAATGAACGGTTTTCTGAAATAAAGCGTTCTAGAATCCAATGAACTTGATACTTCTGACTGTGAATTCCAGGAAATAATATTTATTGCCACCAGAAAAATAGAATCGACCCAATATCATTGAACAATAAAAAACGTTGAATGAATGGTTTTCTGATATAAATTGTTGAAGAAACCAATGAAGTTGCACTTCTGATTGCAGGTATGTTCATTGCCATACGAAAAATATAGTGGCTGAATTTATGCTAATCCCAAAATGTTTCCTCTGTTTTGTTACTCTTTATAACATTACATACTCTTTGATATTAGATATAATATATTTGAACCTGAGGCCGAGCTAATTCTAATTATCTGGATTTTTCCAGAGTGCATGATTCTACGATTTTACCGATACAATTATTCGTATTTCATTTTCTAATGCTACTATTTTTTGAATCAACCAATTTTACATTTTAGTTAATAAATATTCTGATTTATTCTAAATTCGAACAATAAAGTTGCTACTTACCTTCACCTCGGTATATGTTAATAGATTATTAAGGATGAACAGATAAAGTATAGTTTAACGGAAAACTACAATATAACAAAACATTTATTGTCTTAATTACGTACATCCTTAATCATTTATTTATGCCATATTTATATGTACATGCATACATTATTATTGACCACAAAGTTTATAAATAATACTTTGGATTTTATATTGTAACATCTGAGAAATTTCCCAAGACATAATTTTCCTTTATGTAATGTGTTTTTGTTGTACACGTTATGAATTTATAATAAGTTTATAATTTGTTATCGTACATTGTTAAATAAAGTCGTGCATTGCGAGAGCACTATACACTTGTTCGTATACGTAAAGGAGAGGGTGGTTAAAAAATCGTTTTTTTTTCCTATTTATTTATTAATAATGGGTGTCTTGATTATAATTACCGATCAACGATGAATGTAACAATATAATTGATCTATAATCAATATACACAACAAAAAAAAAATTCGATTTCTCTGTACATAAACTATAATTAGACAATCAATATTGGTTTGGATAATTATATAAAGGACATTTAATTATTGTTACGACAGGCCGAGTTTATATAATATATACACCCAAATTTTTCTATATACATACACATATATAATATGGTTTCACGTAATTCCCGCAGGTTCGAACAAATAACAACCCACAATCATCGTACGCACGTATATATATAAAACCAATCGAATTTCTTTGTGTGATTAAGTCATTTGTCTTATTTGAATGGCTTTAAGATGAATGAAAATAAAACGAAAATGTTAAAATTAAGATACCGCTTAAACATAAAACACGATTATCTCGTATACCTATGTATGTATATACCATAAAAGAATCATATAATGTATTTTTATAATATTTTGTTCAACATAAGAAGAAGACGATCGACGGTGGTGATAATTTTCTTAAATAAAAATCTGTTTTTTTTTTGGTGTTAACGTATTAAACGCACATGAAGCGTTGAATAAAACCTATATCGTGTGAATAGAACCAAAAAAAAAATTCTAAAACCGTTTCTTTTGAGATCTTAATTAGTCACCATCTTCGGATAATATGGAATGTACTATTTATTATTAATAATTTTTAAAAACATATAAATAAAAATAAAGATTAATTACTTTAAAAACCGATCGACAGCATACCACAGGTAACATATACACGAGATGCATATATGAAACAAGATGATTAGAAAATTCAGTGAATCGCTTATATCGGAACGACCATATATGAGCGCGGCATGAAATATTTCAATTTATTCAGTGCTAAAATGACTGATTATATTTTGAAATGCGAAATAAGTAAAGTAGGAATTATCACGATTTTTGCATGCATGATGCTGTTCCCTCCATATACAAGAAAAATATTTCCAATTATACGTTTTATTTTTTTTTGGTTTGAAAATTGAATTTCATATAATACTGGTTACGAGTATTTAAACACAGCAGCGATTCTAATTGAGATTTTATCGTTTATTTATTTTATTTAAAGTAATATTTACATATAAAGATAAAATATATATATGGTTGTTGCATTAATCTGGTAGACAGTTTCCATTAATTAAATTCGGATTATCTGATAAAATGGAATAGAACTTGTATATAGAAAAATGTTTTGTAATATTGTTGCTTCGTTAGCTTTTGTAACTGGAAGTCATCTAATCTGTGAAATTATTCAAATAATTCAATTTCATTTATAAATGGCCGTGACGTATAATCATTTAACGTAACTCAATGAAGTATTGTTTGTTTCTGCGTGTGACCAAGACATTTTGTCCCAGATGTTGCTCACTGCGACATTGGCCAACGTTATTTATTCGATTTACGTTGAACTAATCAAGAACCATTAATCTTTGCGCTACTTTATTTAAATTATTTACGTTTGCACAGCTCTCAGATATTTTTACGTTTGTTAAACTATAATTAGAAAGTATATTGATTTCCAGTTGCAATTATAAGTTCAGTGATACTAAAATTTGTAACGACAATCTAGTTATGTTTTGTAAATATAAAAATAAACATTAGATTTGCTACTACAGTGGCACTATTCTGGTAATTCCCTGGGAATAGGGAATTGGGGAAAGATTTTATATGTAATTTCAGTTCAAATATTTTTTTTCCGGCCTACTAAGGAGAAAAGTTTGATGTAAATATTTATAAATTGGGAATAACTTTTCCATATCTAAATTGGCAGGGAAAATTATTCCCAATTTTATTTTGTTTTCAAAAAAATTACCACTAGATTTTTACCTCAGTATGCCAGAAAAAAAATTTCAAAATAGAAATTACATATAAAATCTTTCAACAATTCCCTATTCCCAGGGAATTACCAGAATAGTGCCACAGTATTCTGGTAATTCCCTGGGAATAGGGTACTGGGGAAAGAATTTCTATGTAATTTATGTTCAAATATTTTTTTCCGGCCTACTGAGGAGAAAAGTTTGGCAAGGAAAATTGTTCCCAATTTAATTTTGTTTTCAAAAATTTTAACAGAAATTACATATAAATTCTTTCCCCAGCTGCCTATTCCCTGGGAATTACCAGAATAGTACCACAGTATGCAGATTTGGAAAAAGGAGGATTTGATCCTTATTCAACTCATAATGAACTGAAAATGATACTTCTAAAGCTAGCAGATAAATTCTACAGAAAAAGTAAGCATTATCGACCTTCCAAACGTATACATTGGCAGAAAAGGTAAGCTTATTAAAGATAAAGATTTTCGGCCAAAATTCGAACCTTAACTTTTTATGTTGAATGTAGCAATGAGTTATGACCAAGAATTATCAAGAAGCACCCCTGTTTTACGAAAGAATGCAATACTCAAAAGCCATTATTTTTACAAAGGGCCATACGAATATTAGGAGAAATTTAAACTGATCGTCAAATTTCAAATGAGCACCAGCGTTGCGTCGTATAGTCGAAGTCTGTTCCAAACGTTTCAAAATTTTAACAAGACAAATGAGTGTGCAAATCGAATGTAAAATATACTTTGTCAACATAATTTTTTGACTCACTGTATATTATATATTGAACCCTATTCTGCCGACTCAATGTTAACATGTTATCGTGTTATTATGTTACATAACATACAAAATGTTTCTTTCGTATTCCACTTCGTAGGCATTGGGTTAAGAGCATTGATTATTGTGGCTTCCTTTTCAGAATTTTGTAGGAATCTGCATCCATATTTGTCACTAAATTCATCATTTCTGGTTTGGAAATATTTAGCTTCTGATCTTGAGATCCCAGAACTCCAGTGCTTATGACACCCTGTTGCAAGTTTCCCTAGGTCCTGACATTTCGACACTTCTGGCAGTTAATTTTAATCACATTTTTCTCACCACACCCAAACAAAATCTATGACATTATACAATTTTTAAAGAAATGATTACGCTTGTTATTATCGATGATGATGGATTTGGCCATGTTACAGCACACACGGATTCCTAATCTCTAGACAGCTCAGAGAAATTGGTTTGATGGGATATCCCTTCACCGAAATTCGCAATCATTTCAAGTTCAGTAACTTACCTTCTTGTTTGATATACTAGCTCTGGAACCCACCCAATACGATTCCACGTATCCTCCTCTACTGCAATACGTCGGTTTACTAAGGTCGAAATATTATTAAATGATTGATCGGCAAAAGTGGATTGTAGACCTGAGCAGCGCTGTCGAAAGTGGACCTTCGGCTCCAAAATGGAGCTCTAGAATATTTCGGGAGCCCTGGAGCCCAGTGAAGTACGTCAATTTTTCAATTGGAGCTTTCAAAATAGTTATTAATTTTTGTGTTTAAAATTAATTTCTTTTTTAATTTCATTTTCTGATATTACATTGTTTGTATTTCCATTCTATAATCTGTATGTGTATGTTTATTGGGTTTTCTATAAATACTGCATATAAAAACTGCTTATAGGTACAAATATATCCGTCAAAATTATAACCTCAACTTTCATACCGTTTAAATTCCATGTTATTTCGAAGACAAAAAATATGTGCGAAAATGGAAAATAATAAAGCAAAAACAATTCTTGAGTAAGTATAACAACAATATTTGTAATAACATATGAAATACAGTGTGAAAACCCGTTTTATATTTTAGTTTCTTTAAAAAACGACAACCACAAGATTCACATTCACCTTCATCACCTAAAAAGCTAAGGTAAATAAATGGTTATTATTATTACTATTAATTAGTATATTAATAGTTACACTGAACTAATAATATGTCGTGAAATTAATATTTATTAGATTATCGTATTCAGTTGAACATACTGAATCGTCGCCTGAGCCTGATCCTATGGATGCAAATGCACCGTCATCAAAAAATTCGCAAGCGGGAAATAAAATCGATACCGAATGTGGAACAGTAAATGATAGGTAAAGGTTAACATATTTATTAAAAATTGCACAGTGCACATACAATAAATTTAGAGCATTTTTTAAATTAATCATATAAATTTTGCAGCAAGAAGAAATCGTCTTCCAGCAATAACAATAAGAAACCGCTATTAAGCCACTGGAGCAAGAAATCATTGTCAAACCAAGGCAATAAGAAACCATCTGCAAATCAATGTATTAAGATACCTTCGTCAAGCCCCAGTGAAACAATTAATTTATCGCCATCTGACCCAGTGGTAGTATATCCAATAGGAACAGAAAAAATGTCCGAATCATTATCTAGCACACCACAAAATTTACCTATTGTGTCATCATATTAAATAAATGCTGAGGAACCTCTAACAAAAAAGAAAAGCGACCACCCTTCTAATACAAATATGAGTGATTTGACTACAAATTATAGGTAAATGTTAAAATTCATATTAACAAATCACAAAAATAAAGTATTGAGCATAATTTTTTAAATTAATTTTATATATTTTGCAACAATAGCAACCCGTGTTCAACATAGAATTCAACGCTACCTAACACAGACGAAAGGCAATCTCTATCAGTGCCCGAGTACGAGGAAAACCATAGCAAAAAAAGAAAATTTCCGATAAATTGGACTCATGAATTTCCTTGGGTCATTGAAAAGGTAGGCCGAGCTTTTTGTAGTTTATGTCAACAATCATTACCCAACCATTTCCAAAATCTGAAATGACATGGTGATTCGGGAAAACATTTGGCCGTTTGGAATTCTTTAAAAAATCAACAAAAAATCGATGACATAAAAAAAATTTCTGAATTGGGAAAACTGTGGAAAACTACAAAACCGCGTGGAAAACTACGATACCAAATATTCAACATATTAAAATTGGTAGAACTAACGGAAGTGAAACGATTTGTTCTTTGTTAAGCGATGAGGGTACAAATAACATTGTACAAATATTAAAATCCCAACATTTCTCAATCATAATTGATGAAACCACCGATTGCAGTAGCAAAAAATGCTTAACCTTGGTAACTCGTTATTTCGATTTTCATCAAAATAAAACGATCGATAGTTTTTTGTGCCTTTTAGAGCTAGAAAATAGTGACGCAAAGTCGGTATATAACGAAATTATTAAATTTTTTGATCTTCATAAAATTCCAATAACTAATTGCTTGGGGTTTGGGCGGACAATGCCAGCGTAATGATAGGTAAAAAAGGTGGAGTTCAAGCTTTATTAAAACAACTGAATCCTTATTTGTATTCCCTAGGATGTACATGCCATTCCCTCCATTCCACAACAGTGCGATGGGTTGGCAAGAAATATATATTTTTTTTCCGCACATAGTCCTAAAAGACAAAATGAATTTCGTTCATTTCAGGAATACTTCAATATTCCATATCACAAAATCCTAAAAGTAGCGAACACTAGATGTCACTAGAATCTACATACCATCAAAAATTGACGAGACTTTTTTGCCTGTTTCTTAGAAACAAAGGTAAGAAAGAGCAAGGCATGTCTTTCGTAAAAAATTGTTCACATGCATGTGGACAAATTTCCAACGGGGGATACAAAATATGTCGATAATGCAGGTTTTCGGATGAAATTTTCGGTTAACTTCAGTAGTATCACAAATTACACACTAATAAACAATTCAAAAATTAGTTTTAATGTGTAGAGTTATTTTAAACGTACTGAACTCACCTGCGCTTGGTAAAAATTTATTTTATTGAAAAACTGTAATTAAACCTGAAAAAGTGTAAGAACGCATCCCCGTATACTAAAAAACCAATTTTGAAAATTTCCAATTTGGAAAACAACAAAAAAACAATAATCTACGGTGTCTACAAATTATCTACTTATTCTACAAATTGTTGACATTGTGTGCGCACTAATAAATTGTCTACGCTATTTTCCATATTACGCGTAGAAGCACAATACTGATATGAGCGCTCGTGCTCTCAAATGCGATGCGTGGTTCATAATTTTTTTGAATTTTTGAATAAATAAATACAATTATTTAACATTATAGGAATGGATTCGCATTTGAACGAAGATCTTTTTAATCATGATTTACAAAATACTACGGTTATATATTTTATATTGCATAATTCAGATAAATTAAGCTTGGCTCATGTAACATGTTAAGCTGAATTTACTCCATTTTGAAAATTCCGTAATACTCAAATATTGCAAAGTGCGAAAAACCGGTGAAAAATGGCTATAAATGATTAAAATGGGAGCAATTTGGAAGTTCAGGGATTTGCAATGAAAAATATAGGATGAGATCCCTCTGCTGATATTTTGATTTTATTTATAGCTATTTAAAGATTTTATTTATAGCTAGTTTAAAATTTACTCAACCAGATGGTACAGGGATTTGCTATAAAAATGTAGAATGTGGTTCCTACGATATGATAAATCTCCGATAAAATTAGATGTGCAAGTAGAACCTCAAAAGTTGGTTGCATTAAAATATTCTTGAACTTATCCTAATCGCCCGCCATTTTGGATATATGGAGCTAAGTAATTGTTGTTTTTATGACATAAGTTTCAGTCATTTACAATTTTACAAGCTGTCGTTCCATGTGCATCAATTTTAAGAGACGGGTTTCGATAAGCAACATTTACGTGATTACATTCTATTCTGTTTTAATCCGACTTTGAGTGAACACTCTGTGAGTCATTCAAAAATAAAAAAAATGGTTTGCAAGTTTTCGTGATGGCAATTTTAGTTATGAGGACGATCCATGTCCAGGTGCAGTAAAACAATTTGAAGACGAAGAACTTAAAGTTTTACTGGATGAAAATCTGTGTTAAACTCAAAAGAGCTTACAGAAAAGTTAGCACTTACTCACCAAGAAATATCATGGGAAAAAATACAGAAGGAAGGAATAAATGGATTCCTCATAAACTGACCGAAGAAAACAAAAACCGACGAGTTGACTTCTGCATGAATTTGCTTTTACCGTGTGTCTGGTGGGATTGGAACGAACTTAAAACGACCATTTACGTGCGCCAAGGAAGGCGGAAGGTGATATTGCTGAATGACAACGCTGGTCCACATATTGCAAAATCAACCAAACAACTCATCTTCTCCTTACTCGCCCTCTGATTACCGCTTATTTACATGGATGTCGATCTATGGTTGAAGATATGCAACGAAATACGTGTGAAGAAATTTGTGATCTGCGTTCGGCAATGGTAAGTGATCCTGCACGGCGGTAAATTTGCCCTTGCACTTTCAATATTCGCATATAATTCTCGTGCACGATATTTATTCCACCGAATGAAGACTGTAATTACCACGATTTTTTTTAACTTTTTATCTGTTTCAATTGGTTAAAATTTTAACATTAACATGGTTGCTTATTTTATGTGTAATTATGAACGTATATATCAAATTTAAAAATGAAAATATGTAATATAAATACTACATATTTAAATGTGTATTAGTTAATTATGGTCAGTTTACATCTAAATCATTACGATCTTTCCCAAAATTTGCACATGACAAATTTCTGTTTACAAACAAATATTTTTATCAGCAAAATGTTTTCCACATAAAAATTTTACCAGCTCTTGAAGCAGATAAAAAGTTTGACTTTTTTATTCACCACAATTTTTAACTTTTTATGCGGCATTTAAACCAATTGAAACACGCACTTAGAGTACAGTTTTAAATATTAAAAACAGAAAAGTAAGCTTGCTTTCGCTGTTAATTAAATTATGTCAATTGTGTTCAACTTTTTATGCGGCATTTAAACCAATTGAAACACGCACTAAGACTGTGTGCCTGAGCACGATTTTTTCGACTAAATTGCCGACTGAACTAAATTAATGGCTGATTGATATCATTTTTTCAAAGGTGGTGTGAGATTTGTACATCTGTAAGTTGCGTTTAAGACATCCATTTATGATTGACTATTGATTTTGGGAGTGTTGTATATGCAACAACCTTTTCTGGCCTTGGTGGAATACTTCGACGTCATACAACCATCAACGATATCTGGCAGCTCACAATACGGCGATTCGGTGTATTGATCGGTACTGTGGGGAGCAGTGGAGGCGGCAAACATCATCGATAAAGGTATTAGATAAAACTAAACTATATTCTCTTTTAAATTTTTTTTGTTGTTTAATAATGCCCAAAAGGATTTAATATTCTAATTAATTAGTTTTCTTTTGAAACTTGAAATTAGAATTAATATTAATAATTTTAGTGTCGTTTAATATTGTAAGTTTTCAGCCATTACTACATATTTTACTTTCTATAATTGGTATGGACACCATTTACTTATGAATAGGATTATTTAGCATGGGTAGTAATTAGAGAGAGTTATATGAGTGAGGTTTAGGGTCGAATGGGGTAAGGTCAGTATATTTTGGTGTAAGCACGGTACGATCACGTCGGATAGGATCCTGGGATAAACCCCTCTCCCCCCTTTAACCCTGAACTCTTAACCGGAGCATAACTGTGCACCAGGCTCTCCTTAAAATAAAAGAAATATGGATATGGAAACCGCATTGTTCATGAATGTGATTATGAATTATAATTGAAATTTAAGAATGAGAATATTTCCTTTTAGACATTTTTACTCGTATGCACACGATAAATGATAACTAGTTAGTCAATCAACCTCAGCAGGAGTCTAAATGATAAAACCTGTGTGTCAATTTTGTACGAAAAGCGATAATCGCGGGGTGAGCAAACCGGAAAAATATAGTATTGAGCATCTTATTCGTATTAGTAGGCGAGGCGCATGCGCATGATCTTGTTTTGATTTTTTCGGGTTGACGTTTCCATGTGTAAACATTTTACTATTTTAGAATAATTTCGAATTATTCTCATATTTTTGAATTAAATTGAAAATAATTCACACATTTAAATATTAAAATCCTAAAAACATAAATTATTACTTCATTTCAACCGAAACCATCGCAAAAACTACAAATCGAATGTATGTACATATACAAGAGAGGAAAAAACACAATACAACTATAAAATTGTGTATTATACACTGTATATGTACGCAAAATTTTTGTTCACCTCATCAACTCGCGCTGTCGTTTTGCGTACAAAATTGACACTGGTGTCTAATAGCATAACTACTCATTAATTTAGTTTAGTCTGCAATTTAGTCAAAAAAATCGCTCTCAGACACACAGTATAAAATTGTTAAATTGGTTGACCTGCGCATAGTCAAGGAACTCTTTATATGGAATTTTTTAATCAATAAACTCTTGATAGTCAATTCTCAGAAAATTTGAAAACAAAAGAAAAACCGAATGTTACCAGGACTGAAATAAATTTTGTTTTGAAAACGGAAGCTTTGTTGTTGTTGGGCGAAAACTGCGGATTTTTTGAACTAGAATAAAAACAATGTTTAAAATTTAGAACAATTTTTAATTTATTTATCCTCCATGGCATTTTATGATGTCAAAAAGTCTGTTTTGCACAGACACAATATATGCGACTGTAGCGGTTCCGGCGTCAAGAAAGACCAAGCATTTCCTATGGCTATTTGCCTGCACCGTATGAAATTGCCTACTATATTATCATAGACCCTTTCCCAACCAATCATCCCCGCAGATGATCTCAATTGGGTTCAGATCTGATGAACGCGTCGGACACCATAGTAATTCTACATTATGATGCACAAACTAAGCCGTTGTGGAACCACTCATATGTATTCGGGCGATATCCTGTTGAAAACTAAAAACACATTCAGTAAAACTATCCAAATACGGTATGAGCTGCGCTTCGAAAATGGTTTCGTGCTCAGTAATATTCATTCGGCACGATGAAAATGTCAAAGGGAGTAATGTTCGTCGAATTCAACTAATTTTCCTTATTTCTCGGTTATTTAGAACCTTTTCGCGCCCATGCTCTTTTTTCCATAATTATCACAATCTTTCAGATAATTGGGGACAACATGATCCGGTTTCCAAATATTTCTCTATATTTCCAAAGGACAAACCCTAACCTCATAACGCGTCTACTTGCCCTCTTTCTTTTTCTGCCAGGATCTTACCACGTGGCATCTTTGCGGAACTACAATTAGTGCAATAATTAAAAAATATTTAAAAAAAAATACAATAACATCAGCAAAGTTACTTACCTTCGTCAGTGCGTCTATAGAAATGAAACTTAAACCAAAAATTTCAGAAACTAAAACAACAAACAAGAGTGTCGTCATGGTAATATTCGTTTTTTCATTTGCTCTCAAATTCTCTGAGAATCGACTATCACTAGAGTGCGTCTATAATTTTGAAAGAAAGTTTTTAATATCGTATAATGACCAAACTCTGCCATTTTCTCCCGAATTTTATTGAAATACAAAACGTATTAATTAATGAATAAGGATTGTAATGTGAGTTTTGGACACAATCCTGGAATCTGATCTAATAAATCTCGGCCGTTTCTAAAACAAACAAATTTTTTTTGTAAAACTTTATTGAAATTATAACTTACGATTGATCAAGATTTCAAATCTGTGCATCTCATCGAATTTGTGTACTATAGTGTTGAATTGGGGTTCAAACATAAGTTTCAGGATAATTTCTGGTATCTGTTCGTGCTGTACGATTAAACCCAAAATTTATAATATGAATAGAGCAACTTTTAAACGATAAATTTTGACAAAATTTCTAATGTATAGACTCAGTTCAACTTAAGCTATGTGAAAATCAACCGTACATATTAACTGTGGGAGTTTTTTAGATTTGGGCCAGAATATATGAAGAACTTATGTGGTCAAAAAACTCGAGAAATTACGAAAGAATTTTAAACTAGAGGTCTCCAATTTCCAACAAAATCCAACCCGACATAACAAATGTTTCGTTGTTGTGACATGGACGTCTCTTAAATTTTTTTGTTTATCTTCAAAATTGAATCGTTAAAACTAAATTTCAGTAACATTGCTTACGAAATGGTGGAGGATTCGATTCAGCATGGACAACAAACAAAATTTCATAATATAAATTTAAGAAAGGACAAAGATCCGATCAATAAATCGATAAACAGATTCCAAAATTTTATCCTTTAGAATTCCTACTCAATACTAAAAACTTATTTTATATTTCGTTAAAAAATGGCCGAATTCAGACTGATATTTAAGGATTTTCAAATTTCGAAAACTAATTTCCCTGACTTCGAAAGTCACAACATTAGACAATTCAAAATTAAAAGACAAAGGCAACATATTGCTAAATAGAGATGGAATTCATCATAATGTACTTCTATTAATTATTCTTTTGTAAGGCCACGATACCAAATCGCTTTATTCCCCAAGCACAAATAGCGGGGTATCCTATAACTTAAACAGACATTCTTATATTTTGAAATACTTTTCAAAAAAAAAAAAAAAAAAAACAAACCAAAGAAACAAAATGAAATATTATTAATTATATTGTTAAAATGGTAATCATTTATCGATGAGGTCACCTAATTAATAACAATTAATCAAACTAAACCAAAATAAGATGTCAACCGTGTACGAATATACATAAAATAAAGCAGAAACCGCTTCGAAGATGAGCACAAAACACTAAACCCAAACAAAAAAACAAACTTTACCTAATTAATGACAGACGCTGTGGCATTTTTTATAATTTACTATCTGTTTTGGTCAATTTGCATACAAACAAAAGAACAATTAAGTAAAGAAAAATTTCACGGTTCCAGAACAGTGGTGCAAAGAGTGCGAGATATTTTTTGTGCTTTAATGCAATTAACAGTAGCTTTCAGTATATAGCGCAGTGTTAACCTTCTTCTTCGCGCGGTAATATATCAATGCGACGGTAATTAATTCACCCAATGGATTTATTGTGTGTGTGTGTTTCTGTGTACTAAAAATAGTTACGATACTTGTATCTGTCACAGCTGATGTATATGTAAAAATAGTGCTTGCGTGATCTTTTGATTTTCCTTCGAATAATGTAAATAAAAAATCGAATTAAATATTAATCGTCATGTAAGGAGTAACGAACCACCACACTATTTATTCAAAGTAGAGCAACAATCAACAAACAGTAAAGAATGACGTTTTGTTGTGCATACATAATTTGACGTTATTGAAGTAAGCGTATATAGCAAATATGGTATGTAGACAGGGGTGAATATTTTGAATGTTCATATGAAATGTGTTACGAATATAAAAAAATAAACATCGAGAGTGACTAGGTGGTGCAAATTCTAACGAATCAAAAAAATTAATAGTTGGTTTATACGTTTCAAAATATAACATAGCAACAGTTTAAATTCTGAAGAAATTTCCATCTAACTTGTATAGGTGAGTCAACCTCGGATTGCGTTGTTCTAAATCGACCAAGTCGACCTATAGCAAGATTTAATTTAACTTCGGTTTAATCAGAACTACGTTATCCCACGATTCTATCCCAGAAAATAAAAAAAAATCGCCGGGCGATCTAATCAATAAAAACCCCAATTGCTCCTGTGTGAGGTTAGCCAAGCCCGCGACTGTTTTATCTACAGAACGCGTATTTCAACAAAAAATACATACAAATTTGGCAACTTAAAAATATAAATTTGTCGGGTTAAGGCTTTGTGAATACGACAATTGGATACTTTTAGCGTGCCAAATTTAAATCTTTAATTGGTTCAAATACGGGTTGAATAGTTATAATTCCAATATATTTGGCCAGGGCCGAATTACACAAAATCAGCCGACATTTCTTAGCCGATATTTTTCAGCCGAAAGTAGTTTTTTATACCAAAAATATTTGTTTCCTACAACAAAAAAAAAATCAACTGAAATGGTTTAAAATAAAACACAAAACTATATTTTTAATAGCATTATTAATTGTTTAGAAAATTCATTTTCCAATAGGGAAACCTGAATAAAAATATATCATGGAAACAAAATTTGAAAATTTCTAAATATTGACCGTTTAAAGTGTCGTGGATGAGAATAGATTTAAATGAAAGGTCTTAATGATGCTCACACCTATTGCACACACAAAATTTAAAATATTTCTAAAAATTTACCGTTCAAAGTGGCATGGCTGGAAATAGATTCAAATGAAAGGTTTTATTGATGTTCACACCTGGAAAAAATTTCTGGTCGGTTTCCATGTTGGAAGTCCGGAAAAACTCAATTGATTATATCGCACACACAAAATCCGAAATTTTCTAAAAATTGACCGTTTAAAGTGTCATGGCTGGAAATAGATTCAAATGAAGGGTCTTATTGAAGCTCACACATAGAAAAAAGTCCGGGGAAACTCGACTGAATATATCGCACACACAAAATTTGAAAATGTCTAAAAATTGACCGTTTAAAGTGTCATGGCTGAAGTAGATTCAAATGAAAGGCATAAAAAATTATTATTCGATATAATATTTGTATCTGCATTATCGACGTTATTTAATATAAATTATATTATCGACGTTTTTTAAAATAAGTTATATGTTTTTTTCAACCGAATTTGGCGGACTCTCCTCATGAGAATTGACCCGAAATATTTTTCCGGTATGAGCATCATTAAGACCTTTCATTTGAATATATTTCCTGTCATGGTTGGAAATATATAAAAAACGGTAAATTTTTAGAATTTTTTGAATTTTGTGTATGCGATATATTCAATTGAGTTTTCCCGAACTCCCCACATGAAAGTTGACCTGCAATTTTTTCCAGGTGTGAGTATTATTAAGACTTTTCATTTAAATCTATTATTATCCAAAACACTTTAAAGAAACGGTCAATATTTAGATATTATCAAATTTTGTTTGTATGTAATATTTTTATACAGGTTTCCCTGTTTGAAAATGAATTTTCTAAACAATTAATAATGCTATTAAAAATATAGTTTAGTGTTTTATTTTTAATCATTTCAGTTGATTTTTTTTTTGTTAACAAATATTTTTGTTATAAAAAATTACTTTCAGCTGGAAACTATCTGCTAACCATGGTCATAAGTGGGCTCATTTTAAAACCACTAAGCCTTAATCCGACATGTTTATACTTTTAACGTGCCAAATTTTATTATAATTTACTTCAAATACGAGTTGTATGGATATATCCGGCCCAAGGCCCATTTTCGCTAGATTACCACGATTTTTCTAAAAGAAAAACACGAATGTGACCATCTCAAAATGACAAAGCCTCAATCCGACAAATTTATACCTTTAACATTCCAAATTTAAATGTAATTTTAGTTCAAATATACGGGTTGTATGGATATATCTGGCATAGAGCCGAACTTCGATAAGTTGTTTTCGAAACAGTTGGTTGCACAGCTTGTTGCTAGTCGAGCAGGTTTGATGGGTCAGATGAAAAATTTGTTAACCAATCTCAAAACACGCGAATTTTTGTTTCATGATCTTCAAGTTGAAAATGAGTAGTGTAGATACAAGTTCAAGCTACAGAACTAGTTCAATGAAACTGGCTGCAAAATCGGAGTTCAAATTCACAGGGTGTTCAATTTTTTATACTGATTTCGCAATTTGTGATTTGATAGCCGTACGTACCCTTCACGAACCACTACGATCAGTGATCTTACAAAAAGGTCCCAGCTTGGATGACGTCATTTGAATATTGTCTACGCCAATAGTCTAAGTATCCAGTCTGATCCGATGAGTATTTTGAAGGAAGAAAGTGAAATTCATTCTAACGTGATTGAGTTGAACTCTAGAGTTAAACAAAACACTCGAGGTCGTTCTCAGTCGTTCCACCGCAATCGGAGTGTGTCATTTTGCATCGGTATGTGAATCGAGAAATAACATGTTCAGTCAAGTTGATCTGAAAAGGATGGTGATCGAAGTCAATCCTATATACATCGAAACTAGTTCGTCTGATGATACACCAAAATTCTTCAAGGCATGTCCATCTTTGTTGTACGTAAAACTGGCAAAAAGTCGCTAATATTCTGCGAGGATATGAAATAGCTAGCGCGCTCGCAATATTTCAGCGATTCTGAAAAAATCTCTATCAGCGTTACAAGTTATTTGGACGTCATAATTGTTACACGTCAAACCAAAGAAGAACATCTCAAAAATATGGAAGAGGCATTTAAACAATTTGCTACTGTCGACTTGAAACGTAATATGACTGAATTTTTCTTCTAAGGTGTTTTGGATGAATCTGATCCGACCATCATTTGAAAGAGGTGCCCCGACCAACAAATTTGATAAAACTGCAGGCTTTTATTGGACAGGTTAATTATTACAATCGATCCTTCAACAACATTCGGTGGAAGCTGCTCGTCTTAATAGAATGCGTAAGAAAAATGGTCCGTTTGTTTGGTCAAAAGAGCATGAATATTCTTTTTGTAAAATAAAGAATTCAAATATGAAAGCGTCCCAGGCTCAGCTTGTTTATTAATAGCGTGACTGTCCAATCTAGATAACGATAGTTGCCTCAAGTCACAGAGTATGCATGGTGATTTATCATATATTTATCCTGATGGAAAATATTATTCGATCGCTTTTTCAAAGACGCTTGATAAAGAAATATAGTCAGATTTAGAAAGAAACAAGTTCGACCGTCTGTGGCTGTAAAAAGTTTCATCGATATCTCTATTGCAGAGACTTGGCCTGTATTTCTGGTCAGCATGGCAACACCGATGCACTTTCACGACTTCCCCTTGGTCCGGATGTGGAATTTGATCGTGATGGTAGTGCGTCTCAAGAGAATGAACAATATTTCGAAATGTTGGAATAGTTTGCCATTGATGTAAACAAATTGCTGCAGAAACAGCTATAAAATTCGTTTTAGCGAGTGTCCCATCGTTATTACGCAAAGTATGTTGTAAGCCTAAGAATGTTATCGAAACTGAAATGGATTTTTTTCATGAAATGTATATGAAAACCTCGATTTTAAACAAAGTATGTACATCTTTCCTTCACATTGGATGGGACTATCTCTCTCTCTCTCTCTCTCTCTCTCAGGCCCGGGACCTACGGTTACTGGAGCAAGCATGTTGAACACTTTGCCACCGGGGTGTCTGTTATCTCTCATGAATCCTTAATCAACTTAAACTAAGAATAAGTATTCAAAGTTCATAGTAGGCCAGCGTGTTTTCGTGCGAAACTTCTCGTCTGGTGCAAAGTGGATTGAGGGAGAGATCAAGCAGGTGCTTGGTAATTAGATATTAGATGCAATTATCGAAACTGTGCGATCAACTGAGCGATTCGAGAGACACCTACGGACTCTGAAGCTGGTCAAGAGTTACCACGTTGTTCAGCGAGAATTCGACGATCTGAGATAAAATTAGACCCCTCGTCATGATTGAGGACTTCATCAAAATAAGGAGGAGGGAAACGTTGTATGCATTGGAGCACATTAATTACTCATTCGTTTTTCTCTTATTTATAACAACAATATATTTTCTCAGTTCCCTCATCATTGATTCTTCTCGTATATGGAATGTCGTGCAATTCACGTTTGGATCTTGTCATATCACGTTAGCCGCCGGTCAGATAAGTCAATTATAATTTAATGAATTAATAAATCGTTTCATTGTTTGAAATATTTTAGAAATAAGGTTTTGTGATTTTGTGACAAGTAAAACTAAAAGCATGGAATATCTGGACGAAACAACGTTATTCAATTGCATTCCTTTTTGGGTGCTGCGGACCCAAGGTCTGTCAAATCATTTAAAAGAGGAGCTGCCGTTTTGAGCGCCTTAATACAAGTTTGACTGGGGAAACGAAAAAAGGTTTACATTTAATTCTTGATAGAAAACCCCACCCCAACTTTCTCATCCATCTTTGAACAGTAAAGGAATTAACTTCTTCAGTGTTCAGAAATGCTTCTCTCATCCAGTCCTCTCTGGTGGGAATATCAGTCCTAAACCTCTGATCAAAAGATGGTGATGGAATAGTATAGTCGTTAGTATTTGAGATAATCCTGATTTTTAGAACAGATGAGTGTCCCGTATTGTTACAGTTCCACATGGAGATGGAATTGAGCTTTATTGTTGATTTATTTACCAAGGATATGCAGAGGTGTGAGGTGAAAGAGAATTCCCATTTCTTGGGTGAACGTGCTCCAAACAGTCCTATTAACACAAACGGCAGCTGTTTGCTTACTTTTATCGAGGATTAAGGGTTACTTTGATTATTTAAAGTTGCCCACCAAACACTTATAATGTACAATGTGGGACTCTAAATCCTCTCCTTTTCCAATGGCATTTTTTACAGGAGGAAAAGTGTTATTTTCTTCAATTTATTAGTGAATGTCAATTCAATACCATTAAACCTAGGGGTATTTAAGGAAATTAGTATTTCCTGGAAAAAAGAATCGCCGGAGGGAATGCCAAGCGCACTTTGCAACCATCTTAAAGCAGCACCTTCCAGGTTCCAGGACCTAAGAAGAGGGTACCCACCCTGCGGTGCAGAAATTTGCTGCTGAATGAACCATACAGGCCGATCGGTATGACCCTGCTTTTAAGAATTTGTTCTACCCAGCCTCTGAGCCTTACTTTGATAATGGCAATATCCAGAAAAGTTATCATGGAGTATACCTTATGTTCAATGGATTTCTCATCAGAAGCTATAAGGAAGTGGAATGCAAATTTTGCCCCAAGGACGCATTTCTTATTCAATTGCTGGCCCACAGTAAACCTTTTACCAATTTGTTTTGCTGTTGCTTTAATTTCGGAATGATAAACGTTATGATATGGTTCGAAGATTTGGCAACGGAATGAATGGGCGCTGAGTACCAGTTGAAACATCACACAAAACAAAATTTTCTGGAAATTTTTGAAAGATCAGAGTTCCATAATGCTGCGAGTTCCGAATCATTCATATAGGTGTCGGTAATAGAGGCGTAATCAATCGTGCTCCCTAAGTTAACTGGTACATGCAAGGGTATCTGTTACGATGTTGCAGTTCCCGAAATTTGCCTAATATCTGATGCTTATATTGCTCGATAAAGTCTAAACATCGGCTTTATCTTGGTGAATTCTTGTCCAAGTTTTGTCGTAACGAAAATGTCAATGGTTTGTGGTCGAAAAATAAATTAAATTCTCGGTCGAAACGAAATCTTCATATTAGCTGAAAAGCGGCCTTTTAAAAATTCGTGTAGTGATGCGTGCAGCGTAGGGTTCAAAAATGCTGTAATAATTTATCATAACCAAAAATCGAATGGGTACATCGACGGTCGCTGGCTGTGGGAAATTTTGAATAGTTTCCATTCCTTGCTTGCCAGGCGAAATCACACTTTAGAATTTAATTTTGAATTATAGATGGAAGATCTGCAAGAATCGCAACAATCAGTTTCGAACTTAATGAGATTATTGATTTGAAAAAATCAGTCATCTCATCAGGCCGCGGCGACTGACGTTGATATTTTTACATAGGAATATTGTCTATATGTAGAACAATACCATGTAGTTGTACTACTAGCGAATTACTGCATAGCGTACGAAATTCGATTCTTTCATATTCTCCATCTATACTTCATTTTTACCAATTAACTTTTCGTTGTGTACGAATTACTTTTATATTTTACGTTGTTGTTGTTTTATTGTTATGGTTTTGTTGTGATTGTTCCGTACATTGGTCTATTTCAGTATATCTCGAATTAAATACACATTCGTAGGAAATTCTTCCATTTGGCGTCAAATCTGTATGGCAACGACTATGATAATTCATACTTACTTATACACAATCAACTTCCCAACCACTCCATACTTTTTCTTTCCTTTAACGCTGGATCGCGGATAAATTAGAATTTAATTTTGAAAATTCGAGATATACTGAAATAGACCAATGTACGGAACAATCACAACAAAACCATAACAATAAAACAACAACAACGTAAAATATAAAAGTAATTCGTACACAACGAAAAGTTAATTGGTAAAAATGAAGTATAGATGGAGAATATGAAAGAATCGAATTTCGTACGCTATGCAGTAATTCGCTAGTAGTACAACTAACGGGTGATTTTTTTGTGGTTAGGATTTTCATGCATTAGTATTTGACAGATCACGCGGGATTTCAGACAAGGTGTCAAAGAGAAAGATGCTCAGTATGCTTTGACATTATGCCGAACGATCTGCCACAACGTCGAATTTTCAGTGAATGGGCCCTAGAAAAGTTGGCAGAAAATCCGCTTTTTTATCGACAAATTTTGTTCAGCGATGAGGCTCATTTCTGGTTGAATGGCTACGTAAATAAGCAAAATTGCCGCATTTGGAGTGAAGAGCAACCAGAAGCCGTTCAAGAACTGCCCATGCATCCCGAAAAATGCACTGTTTGGTGTGGTTTGTACGCTGGTGGAATCATTGGACCGTATTTTTTCAAAGATGCTGTTGGACGCAACGTTACGGTGAATGGCGATCGCTATCGTTCGATGCTAACAAACTTTTTGTTGCCAAAAATGAAAGAACTGAACTTAGTTGACATGTGGTTTCAACAAGATGGCACTACATGCCACACAGCTCGCGATTCTATGGCCATTTTGAGGGAAAACTTCGGAGAACAATTCATCTCAAGAAATGGCCCGGTAAGTTGGCCACCAAGATCATGCGATTTGACGCCTTTAGACTATTTTTTGTGGGGCTACGTCAAGTCTAAAGTCTACAGAAATAAGCCAGCAACTATTCCAGTTTTGGAAGACAACATTTCCGAAGAAATTCGGGCTATTCCGGCCGAAATGCTCGAAAAAGTTGCCCAAAATTGGACTTTCCGAATGGACCACCTAAGACGCAGCCGCGGTCAACATTTAAATGAAATTATCTTCAAAAAGTAAATGTCATGGACCAATCTAACGTTTCAAATAAAGAACCGATGAGATTTTGCAAATTTTATGCGTTTTTTTTTAAAA
The DNA here is from genome assembly GCA_932526605.1 of Nephrotoma flavescens. Taxonomy (NCBI): domain Eukaryota; kingdom Metazoa; phylum Arthropoda; class Insecta; order Diptera; family Tipulidae; genus Nephrotoma; species Nephrotoma flavescens. The sequence continues at coordinate 250,686,937 of OW052220.1, read as the reverse complement.
AAAAGTTCTCAAGCTCTTAAAAAATCACCCGTTACATGGTATTGTTCTATATATAGACAATATTCCTATGTAAAAATATCAACGTCAGTCGCCGCGGCCTGATGAGATGACTGATTTTTTCAAATCAATAATCTCATTAAGTTCGAAACTGATTGTTGCGATTCTTGCAGATCTTCCATCTATAATTCAAAATTAAATTCTAATTTATCCGCGATCCAGCGTTAAAGGAAAGAAAAAGTATGGAGTGGTTGGGAAGTTGATTGTGTATAAGTAAGTATGAATTATCATAGTCGTTGTCATACAGATTTGACGCCAAATGGAAGAATTTCCTACGAATGTGTATTTAATTCGAGATATACTGAAATAGACCAATGTACGGAACAATCACAACAAAACCATAACAATAAAACAACAACAACGTAAAATCACACTTGCCTTATAGATTTATTAACAGGCCCCCATCGCTAAATCGTTGGAAGGCAATGTATATGTATGTGTTTAATGTATTCTTCTATACTTTTTTACAAGGAACGGGTTATCCGTTGGTTCTGAAACCTGGCAATAAGCTCGAACTAAATCGATTCTCGTGAATTTGGTACATAGCTATCAAGTTGATGTTTGAAATCGAGAACATGTGGGATTGACATGTTGTGACGTAACGGTCGGATCTTGTTATTGCGTTTCATCCTCGATAATCGATAGTTACATTGAGACAAAATACTTGTAAAAATGGAAAAATATACATATATTTTTCAACAAACAATGTCGTTTTTAAAATTAAAAAGAAAATCTTTTTAATTTTAAAATAAAATTTTTACCACAGTTTTTTGTAAAACTAAAGAAAAGTTTATAATTTTTAAAAATATTGTTTTCAGATATATGAAATATTTATTTGTAATTTTAAAAGATGTTTTTTTAAATAATAAAAAGATGATTTTCTAGTTTTAAAAGATTTGTTTTCATTTCACAATATAGATTTTTTAATAAATGCCACAACTACATAATCAAATTTTTGATAAATAAAATAATCAGAAAATTCATGTTAGTTAACGATACACGGCTTATGTCATGCGATTTACCACGCTCGGCTCCTCTTGCTCTTCAATCGTCATTAAATTTCCTATAAACAAAAATACTTTTTTTATATTATGAAATAAGTACACTTTCATTTATTTTTTTTTAAACTTTTACCGTATCACATGCGTTACATAATTTTTTTAACTTGATATACTCAATAAACCAAACATAAAACAAAGAATAAGATACAATTATTATATCAAACAAATGGGTTCTAAATGCAAAGAATCTCTTTTTAAAATTTATTATTCTCGTCAAATAAATATTTCCTTTAAATTTAAAATGTATTTTTTAAATAAATAGTTTTACAAAATATTTTATTAAAATCAAAAAACTTTTTATTAAAATTTTTAAATTTTATTCATTTAATAAACGAATCAATTACACATCAAAATTTTTCTCAGTGTACAAATCAAGTGTACAAATCAAGTGTACATCTCTTACCGTCTTTTTTTTTGTCATTTGAAGCTGCCTCGCCCAATTGCTGTTTGTTGGTCGACAGACCCCTAGCGCTAACCAAACTTCTAGGCGTAGGACTTTTGAGTGGCACGGTAGGCTGATTGTTTCAATACGTTGAGTGACCTTGTGTTTGGCAGTATAGGTTCGTCGACCAATATGTAATTGTTTGAATTCGTCGGAGAGCTGCTACTCCGATATCGGGAGCGTACGAATCGGCTTTGATAGTTGTTATGCACCTAATTCGAATTGTGTTTCTCTTTATATCCAGATAGGTGTTTGAGCCTACTAATGGCCTACTAATATTTTTTTTCCAACGAGTACGAGATGATTTCAAATTTCTTGCATCGAACCGACCAAACGTAGTTTCTCGACTCGTTATGTCAATGCATTTTTTGGTAAGTCAAATTGTTTCGTTGTGTGTTGGGGGCCATTGCAGCCACAAGTTTCGAAGAACCCTGAACCGGTTCTAATTCGAAATAACCGATAGATAATGTTTCCATTTCTCTCCAGAGAGTCCAGACCTTTGCACTGGTCGTCTATCGCGCAGTTGCAACCCGATAACAGTTGGTCGAGTTTGATTTTCGCCGACTTACACAATGGCTCAGCACTCCATTCAGAGCTTCATGTTTATTGATATCTGCGGTGGGGTGAGAATTTCACCTCTTACGCATTTCTCTGTTTGAGGGTCAAGACGCGCGATAATTTGGCTGTACCTGATCGTACAACTTCGGTTGAACTTGATCGATACTTTGTACACATTGGTTGTGTTAACAATGTTGGCTCTTGCATTATTATTGCCTTTGTTATCACACATTTTGGTTATCTAGTAGTGAATTTAAAATATATAATGGGTTTAAAAAATATTTGGAAAGTTTGAGTAATTTAATAATAAAAGAAAAAGGCTTGGACTATTTCTGCGAAAACATAAATAATAAAATCTTAATTATTCAAATAATAGTTTTATTTTGGTCATCAAGAAGGCCATTTAGCTTCAAGCTTCAACCGAGGTAAAATTATTGATGTATGAGTATTTATTACTTTTTCCCAATTTTAAAATTAATTTGTGTCTTTTACTCAGGTACAGACTTAGGCAGTATTGTAAAGTGTTTGGAAAATATAAATGAAACTCAACATGAAAATAAAATAAAAAATTTAACATACAAATGGATTAAGGATTCTTTCATATGTAACGAAAAACCCTGTTATTTCATTGAGAATGTAAAAGTGATAAAAAACAAATTCGAAATCGTTGCACACATAACTTGTGCCAAATGTTTAAAGACACTAAAAATCTAGTGTAAATATTCTACTACAGGTGATGTCAAGGGTGATGTTGTGTGGATTATTTCCAATTTTATGAGGCACTCCAATGCACATACCAAAGTGGAAATGAAAAATAAAACCATGCATTGAATTGTTCATGGTACCCGGTGAACACAGGGTGGAAAAATAAATCCAAACATAGAATGTTATTTTATAAAACCAGTCACGTTGTCAGCAGTGCACACCATTATAGAACCGCTTGTACAACAGCAAACGATTTCCACGGGCACGGAAATATTAGAAAAAACAGGAACAGAGCAAAACAACCCACCTGTAGTGTTGATGCATGATATGTCTTTCGAAATGTCGACTTCTAACCTTGATTCCACCACCGAATCATATTATGTTGGAAATGAATTCCAAGAAATTACGTTGGCCAATAACTACACTTTGAACAACACTCACACGTCATCTGATACTTGCAAACGCCCCGAATCTCTTAATGAAGAGGTTGAGGAATTCGACAATTCTTCTGGGGAAGTAACGGATGGGTAAACGCTGGAGCCAGCTTTCCCATCCACTTCAATGAGGTGGTCCAATCCAACACTACAACACTGTTTGTTATAATCAAACAAACATTGACGACTTTTCCACAATTTTAAATAAAATTGAAATTTTAATTAAACAAAAATATGAGTTAAAGAAGATGTTGGAACGTCAATTCAATAGTTATAATGTTAATTATGATTCAAGCTCAATGGGATTTATTCATGTCTTTTTAAATGACTTAAAAAAATGGCAATAACCAATGCTGATAAAAAGAAACATGAAAATAGGTACGTGAAGATGCTACAAAAATTGTGGAGAAACTGGAATACGATCCAGGATCAAATCAAATTATTGAGTTTGTTCTGCCAATTGACCGCACTACTGGAATACCTGTTCCATACTCTTCTCCTGCTACTTCGGCTTTGGAAATTTATAAAATGTTTAAAAGTCAAGAATAATTCTACTTTTGTAAATGTGATAGTTCTTCAAACTTTAAAAAAAAATACAGAGGAAGACGGCCCCATTTTATAAAACGATAAGATTGGTGTTATAAAACGATGATAATTTTTAACCCAAGAACTGAAGAAAAGTAAAATTGATATTTTAGGTACCGACTTTTACTATCGATGGTAAAACTCAACTACTTCGCGCTATCAAACTTAATGCGAATCTGCCAACTAATTCCAATCACTTAGTACTAGAAAACAATGAATGGGAATAATATTTTAAATGTGATTTTGGAACTTCAACCAAATATGTTCAATACCAAAATGCAAACAAAAAATTGGTTTTAGGGAAATTCTTAATATCACCGAAACATTTGACAAGTTTAACCCTTCTGTTCAAATTAAGGTCTGGCCAGACCCTTTCGAATTTTAAAGTTGTTCTTTTTATATAAATACTCTGCACACCTACATGAAATGTCATGAATTCGTCAATCACCACTTCTCCTGAGATTTGGTAACAAAATAAAAAAGATTTTGGTTTTGGAGGCTTGTGTTTTGATTGTATGCGAATGTGGTGTGAGTGTATAAGAAACAAATTTTATGAATAGTTAGTTTTGATGAATAAAAATATATTTTGAAATGAGTGATGAAATAAATGCGGTAAGAATAATTAAGGTTCCATATAGTTTTTTACTAACCAATTTTGCATAGTATGTCAAAAGTACAACGAGAGCAAGAATTAGTCAGAATCGCTCAAGAATTTGATGAAAATGAAAGCGACCGAGGTTATATTAGTAGTGATGAACTAAAACTAAAAGATATTGTTGCAGAAGGGGATGTTTCTGATGCGGAATCGAAATTGATAATAGGAGGTGTGAGCGATATTGAATACCGTGACGATGATGAGATTTGGGAAGCATTGCGTGTAGAAAATGATATCGTGCTGATGAATATTTTGTTGCGCGTCATGGAACAAAATGGAAAAAAGATCCACCAGCACCGGGGCGAATCAGAGCACACAATGTTTTTCGAGAAGCCGGTGGATATGCTAGACGGGGAATGAGAAAATCCAATTGACATTTTCAAGTCAATAATGACGGAACAAATGATCGATATCATAAAAAAGCAAACCAATCGAAAAGCTATAAGTGAAACAATAGCTTTCAATACCAAAAACCACCAAAAAAAGAAGCCAAAGGGGTTCCTATTACTGAGGAAGAAATATTAGCTTATTTCGGTATATTGCTAGCTGCAGGTGTAAATCATGCTAACATGCAGCATACAAGAGAGTTGTGGAAAACCAACAATAATCTCGTGTTTAGAGCAACGATATCAATCAATCGATTTTACGCTATCAGTCGTTATATTAGATTTGACGATCAAAGAACTCGAGTTGAGCGTCAACAAATAGACAAAGCAAGATGTGGGATGAAAATATGGTGGGAGTGTGAGTCATGTAGCGGTTATCCTTGCAAGGGTATTTTATACACAGGTTAAGAATCGGGACAGCAGAGAGAAACCAACCAAGGAGAAAGAGTGCTCGTTGAACTTACCAAAAAATATAATTCCAGTGGCCGGACGATTGTTGCTGACAATTTTTTTATCACCTTAGTCGAACCGAACCTGCAAGGTGTATAAACTGTAAAGGACAACACCCAGCCAACTATAAAGGATGCGAAGTAGCGGTACAGCTGCAAAGGTTAAGAAATAAAACACGCCAATCGACTCAAAACAGTAATGTTAGAAGAGAAAGGATTCCAACTACAACTAGAGCGCCGACACAACCAGAGCCCACAGGGAAAGAGAGGAGATCCTACTCTCAGATAACGCAACAAAATACTATTGAAGAAAATCCACTAGAAAGGATATTTCGAAGTATAGAAACGATAAATGCACGCCTAGCAAAACAAGAACGTGGTCTAGAAGCTATATATAAGCGTCTGGATATACAAGAAGCTACGAATGACCTTACATCAATGCTATACTAATCAAATGAATAGATCATTTAGAATTGTTATTTGGAACGCGAATGGATTACCATAGCATGTTCCAGAACTAGAAATTTTTCTAAATGTAGAAAAAATAGATATATGTCTTGTCTCGGAAACTCATTTAACAGAAACTTCATTTATTAAAATACGTGACTATCAATGCTACCATGCTATTCATCCAGGAGGAAACGCTAGAGGCGGGTCTGCCGTAATTGTTAAAAATAATATTAAACATTATGAAGTGCCCGGCATTGAGGAAGAAATTATGCAGGTTAAAACCATAATAGTTGAATCAATAAATAATAGGGAACTCAGTATCTCCTCTATTTACTGTCCCCCACGCCATCAATTAAAAAAAGAAGACTACAGTCGACAGTCTTTTTAAATCACTAGGATCAAATTTTATCATAGGCGGTGATTTTAACGCAAAGAACACCTATTGGGGATCTAGACTTACAACCTCTAAAGGGAAAGAGTTATTTAATGCAGCTTGCGAGAACAACTGTGAATTCCTCTCTGGCGATAAACCAACATATTGGCCTGCTGACATACATAAAATTCCAGATCTTCTTGACTTCTTTGAAACAAAAGGAGTTTTAGAGGACTACACATGCATTGAAAATAGTGAAGGATTATCATCTGACCACTCACCTGTGATCATGACACTGAGTACAATGATAATAAAAAAAGATAATTCAGCTAAGTTAACAAACAATAAAACCAATTGGGATCTATTCAAGAAATTAGTAAAAGATCGAACAAATCTCGGCGAACCAATTAGAACGAATGTGCAGCTGGAAGATGAACTAGAAATATTTAATAACAATATCCAACAAGCGGCTTGGGAAAGTTCACCGATTTCTCATACCAACGCTATAATGAAACATAACTATCCTCTTGAAGTCAGAGAGCTACTTAGGGAGAAACGGAAAGCTCGCAAAATCTGGCAGCAGCCTCGTGCACCGCAACACAAAACTATTCTAAATTTTTTGTGCAACAAATTGAAACAACTAATAAATGAAATAAAGAACGAAAGCATAACTAAGCGACTACGAGATCTTTCTGAACTAAAGGATGATGATTACTCGCTTTGCAAAGCAACGAAGGGACTAAAAAGATCCAAAATGCATGTGCCGCCTATCAAATGCGATGACGTATCATGGGCTAAAAGTGACAAACAGAAAGTCTCTCTATTTGCTGCTTATTTAGAAGAGACTTTTCAACCGTTGCCGAGACAAACAGCAAATGAAAATACAACAGTCGTAAACAAAGCAGATGATCTTGACATAAGGCATGTGACTTTATTTTAGCTTAAAACTGAAATCAATAGTAACTTAAGTATCAGAAAAGCTCCAGGTTATGATTTAATAACTGGGCAAATTGTGAAAGCCATTCCCGAGAAAGGTTTGCGTAAATTAAATCAAATAATTAATGCAGCTTTCAGATTGAAATATGTTCCACGACAATGGAAGGTGGCCGAAGTAATAATGATTCCTAAACCAGGCAAACCAGGAAACGATAAAAAATCATATAGACCGATATCACTACTTCCAATCATATCAAAAATATTTGAAAAACTGTTGCTGAAAAGACTCAAACTTATAATAGAAGAGAGATGCCTAATTCCACCACACCAATTTGGGTTTAGAGAAAATCACTCTACAGTTGAACAAGTTCACAGAATAACGGATGTCATTGAGGATGCACTCGAGAATAAGAAAATATGCTCCAGTATTTTCTTAGATGTAGCTCAAGCTTTCGACAAAGTTTGGCACCAAGGACTTGAATTTAAACTGCATCGAGACCTGCCTAAGCAATTTTATCAAATTCTTAAATCGTACATAGCTGATCGACACTTTAGAGTCAAATTTGAAAATGAGTACTCTGAAATAAAAAGAATATCAGCAGGTATACCACAAGGTAGCGTACTTGGACCTATTCTGTTTATTCTTTATACGAGAGACTTACCAAATATTGAAGGTACTACAGTAGTAACATTTGCAGACGATACAGCTATTCTAGCAGTTGGAAAAGATATTTCAGAAGCAACAAGCAAACTTCAAAGTGCAGTTAACACGGTGAGCAACTGGACTAAAAAATGGCGCATCTCATTAAATGAAGCCAAATCAGTACACGTCAACTTTACAAATCAAAATGTAAACTGTATTCCCGTGGTTCTGAACTCAAACCAAATTCCTTATGCAAATACAGCTAAATACCTTGGCATGACCCTCGATGCTAAGCTAAGATGAAAAGAACACATCAAGAAGAAAAATGAAGAGTTAAACATCAAATATAGAAAAATGTACTGGCTCATGGGTAGAAATTCTGAGCTCTCAATACACAACAAATTGCTTCTATACAGGCAAATGCTAAAACCAGTATGGACCTATGGTATCCAACTTTGGGGTTGTGCCAAGAAGACCAATGTACAAATGGTACAATGCTTCCAAAATAAAGTGCTACGAGGGATTGTAAATGCCCCATGGTACATCAGAAATGACAACCTCCACAGAGACTTGAAGATGGAATACGTCACCGATGAAATAAAGAACCTTGCAAGGAAACACGTACAGCGCTTATCTCTACACGAAAATGCAGGTATCCGTCGTATGTTGGACACCACTAACGCCGTGAGGAGACTCCAAAGGCAGAAACCGCTGGAGCTGGGCAGTTTGTTTTAGAAGAAAGTATTATAAAATGAGTAACCAATAGGTTACTCATCTTAATCCGAGAACTTAATTTAAGAAAGATTAATTACTAGATGATCTCTGAATCAGTTGTAATATTGTATAAATAAATAAATAAATTTATTAAATTAAAAAAAAAAAAAAAAAAAAAAAAAAAACCTTAGACGGCGTTGAAAAACTTCAATCGACAGGATTGGCTTTTGTTGGAACTCTTGCTTTATTATCATACTTTCCGATAAAAAACAAAGCAGTTCTTTTACTTTCATCGGTTCACTACGATACTGAAGTCATTGGGATAGCTAGAAAACCACAAGCTATATTATGTTTTATAATATGAACAAAGGAGGAGTTGACAGAATGGAGCAAATGCTAGGAGAATATAGCTGTAAGCGCCAAACGAAACGATGGCCATTCGCTTTATTCTACAATAATCTACAAAACAGTAAATGACAAAATAAGGAATAAAAATACTGACGCACGTCGACAGTTCCTACATTCTCTGGTGAAGCAGTTGGTCAGGTCACCCTTCAAATAGAGGAAAGAATGAATAATCCGAGGGTAATTGGGAGGTTTTCCGTCAAAAATGGAATCGAATCTTTTTTCGGGAGACCTATCGAGAACAAAGCACCACAGCCCAGTACTAGCGGAATATCAACGCAGAAGAAGTCATGCCAAATTTGCGACAAATTTTGTGACAAATTGCAACGAAAGACGCGCTTTACGTGTGCCTTATGCGCCGATCCTGTCTGCCTACAACACGGCAAACAATATTTGAAATGCCAAAAATGTTTGAATGAAATAAAAACAAAAAATTTGAAATAAAACAATGAATAAATAAATGAATTTATATACTTTAAAAACTATAAAAAAGGACATTTTATTAACTTTTCCGTAAATTTAGCCAGAACTTTTCGTGAACGGAACGGTGGAAAATATGTCATAAATAGAAGGGTTAATAGATAATGCTTCAAAAGATAAACATCGTTCAAATTCTACAGATATAAATAGCACAGATAAAATGAATTTTAAGGTGGTCAAAAATCTTGTATGTGAAGTTGTTCGTGCAGAGTTGTCGAAAAATGTGGCGCGACTATCGAATATCTTAAATTAATGAATTACAGCGTATATTCTTTCTTAGATAAAGAATTGTCACCTCTAAAAAGAGTCCATCAAATTTGGTATGACATATTTCTATGTGACTATGAGACTTTGGAAAAATTGGATCACCAATCATAAAAAATACAATTTGGAAAATTTTGTAACATCAAATGTCTGTGATTGCATTTACCATTACTAAATTATTGTGATATTTCCTATCATACAATGATTAGAAATACTATCGAACTTAGTTTATAATATGATTAATATCATCATTGTGTGTTAAATTATTTAAATGATTGACTATATCATAATATGATATTCTTGATCATTCTTCTTCATCATAAGAATAATGATCTCTCTCTCTGGACTATATCCCATCAAGGGATTTGGCCGCCTCAAATAATGTTTCATATTCATATTTTCATTTTGGATAATGAGTGATTAATTCATTGATCCTAAACCAGCCGGAAAATTTTTCCCTGTCATCACCGAGAATCGAACCCTGGACCTCCATGCTGACCACTTTGCCACCGGGGCGGCAGAATGGTGATCACTTGTGAAAAAAAGTTAGAATGGACAATGACAGATGTATTATATCAACGATTTCGGTGGTTAGTGGCAGCAAATTTGCATAACCATAGCATGATCCTGTTATATATATAGAATAAAATAAAAAACACTTAGACTATAAATTGGTAAAATTTAAATATATTTTTATTCACATTTTAATTAAATTACAAAACTAAAAATGTCCACTTATCTACACAATGTACACCTTTTTCGATAATACGGGTTCATACACACAATTTTATTTTCGACACGCAGCTCAAGTATCATCGACATAATATTTTTTTAAAAAAAAAACCCCTTCAACAATATTTTGTGTTGCGGATTATAAAACCGAAAAATATTTTTAATAATAATCCACAGCCTCGAATCCTTGGTATATATATAAAAAAAAGGATTTATGTCACACACATACAAAAATAAATACTGAAATCGAAATCCGGATCAAAATCAGTATATATCTAGATATAAGACGGATTTATTCGAAATGACCATTCATTGTCGTGCATTTGAATGGAATATGGATATTCAAATAATAAGGATTTGTGATTAACACGGCTAATAATGTGTATACCGTGTCTAGGCGATGTATATAAGATATACGATCTCGTTTGAAGATGCGGATAGCATATAAATATTGGATGCATTTAAAAGGTTTAAAATTTTCGCTCAAATGATTTTTCCATCGCATTATCCCGGCTTTTCTTTGTGTAATCGGAATACATTTTTATTTTTTAAGTTGGATGTTTGTTTTGTAGATCAGTTTTTGTATGAACCCTTTGCCGATTATATATATTAGATGTCAGGTAAATATTTCATTTTTGTGTCGGTATTCATCTCCACAATATATACAATGTATACGGCAGTCCGCACGATTTTAAATCACTTCAATCAATTTTATAAAATAACAGTGTACCTAAGTATATATTTACACTGTTGATGACAAATTTTTATGTTGTAATCAAAATGAATAAATTCGGTATTATTTTTCCTTTTATGCTTTCTTAAGTAATTTATAAAATATAAGCTTTTGTATCGAAGATGTTTCTCTTTTGTGTCTTTTTACAATAATAAATAAAGTAATAGAAAAGTAAAAGAATAAATATTAGGTTTTAACAACCGTGAGAATAACAAAATAAAAATTAACAAATTTATGATTTTAATTCCGATATCATGGTTACTACCGGTGTATGAAGGCATCAAACACTGTGCATTATTATTGTTTTTGGTGGGGGTTCGCGGATTAAAATCATATAAACACATAATAGCGATGTGAAAAATTCGGAAACCCTTAAACACAATGCCAATTTACGTCATGTGATCATCTCTTTAATAAAACGAAGAAAACACTTTTATATAAAACCCGTAACTATAATATATTTTGGTCGATCTTTTTCTCATCATTTCATTCTCTCGTATAAACGTAATATTTATGTACTCGTTTAAGAAGATATTCAATTAACTAAAAATGAAATCGAATTAAAACAAATGTAACAAATAATTTGATTTAAATATGTCACGATCAATTGATCGTATAACTGACACACTGTATATATTCATTTATATACAAATTATTGAGTGGTTTCTAAAATAAAATAAATTCATTTATATACAAATTATTGAGTGGTTTCAAGATACCGATATAATATTTAACAGTAGTTTAAGACCCCTCTCTATTGTGTATTAAATTTAGGTTAGAATCCCTTTTAGTTGTTTAGGAAGTACATAATCCTTTAGTATACAGGCGTCGCTCGTATAACACGAGACCACAGTGTGTACCGCGTTACATCGAAACCAAGTCTTGACAAAATAAGCTAACTTCAAGTTTTTATTAAAAAAAAAAATGAAATACACAAATTAAAATACAACAAAAAATATATTCAAAAAATAATAATTATAAGTAATGTAAAACAAATGAAACAGCGTTAGCGCCACTTCATATGCGAGCGAAAGGTGATTTTGTTTATACGCGAAAAAACCACATTCTATTTTATTATTATTTCATCATTTCTTACATTAATTCTAAACTAATTAAACATTTTACATATAGTCGAATTATAGTCATCTATGAAGTTTATATTTCATTAAAACTAGTTTTTGAGAAGTCGATCATCTTTCGCTCTAGTTCCGAAATATTCCATTAGATGTCAGCCACTTTTCGTTAAAAGGTGAATATGCTGATCAAACTGAGGGTTAGTTAAATTGGTTTTGCAAGATTCGGTCAAGTACTCTAGGAAATACAATTCAATTCAGTTCGACACATTACGAAAAATTCAAAAATTTACTAGTTAATTCAAGTTTTTCCATAGGGTGTTTGACTGAATTTTGCTAAACCAATTTAACTAATCCGCAGTCTGCGCAGTCTATTACGATAACAAAATTAGTTTTCATCATCGCTCTCATCAAAAGTTACAGCTATTCTATTTCTTTTCTCAGGGTTGGTTGAAACTCCTCTGCACTAGCTATTTCTTCATCAATACAAAAGTTATCTGAATTCGATCTTGCAATTCTTTTAGAATTTCTCTATAAGAAGCTAAAGAACTTTCCAATTATTTTTTAAATTTTCCGCTACTGTTACGACATCTTGAAGGGTCATAACATTGTTTCATATATGGTTTTGTTTTTGAATTTTTAATTTCGTTACCACCGAATAAATAATGCCTTTTACTGATGGCATTACCAGCTGTTCTCGATCTTTTGAAACTAAGTTTTTTTTTGTGAGTGTGAACTGGCCTTCATTCTTTGTTTTACGTCTTGCTCACCTCTGCTGTATCGCGTAAACGTCGAGTAATTTTGAGGGCGAGCATATTGTGCGTGTGTGCGACCAGTAGGAATCTAGAAGAGTATTTCTGTGGTACGTTTTCGTTTTGGCGTGTGGATTGATGTGCGGTGTGAAAGGATAGTTTTGATTGAAAAAAAAATCAAGTTTTTGTTGGCTTCACGTCGTGTATTTATAATGACATTTTAATAATATTATCAATATTTGATGTTACGGTTTATATTGAAAAATTTTTTATATGACATGGTAGAGATGTAATTTAAATTTTGTTAATTTGTTTATTTGTAATATTGTGGATAAAAAGAAGTGTCAATCGAGTTAAGTTCACCACCAAAACTCGTCGAAATCATTATTGTGATCTTTATTGGCAGTTATTGGTAGGGTTCCTATTAAACATACTGGTGTCCAGTTGAGGCCATTCAACTATTCGGTTTAAGGCGGGCCAACGCCCAACGTTTCCCGTATTCGGTTAAAGGCGGGAGGACGCCCAACGTTATTATTTGCATTTAATTCGGGAAGACGCCCAACGGAATTACGGATACGGGTGGCTAGTTGAGGCCATTCAAAATATTGGTTAACGGTGGGAAGATACCCAACATATATATCGTACAGAGTGGCCCACAACGTGGCCATCCATAATTTTTGGTATACAGGCGGTAGAGCTGCACCAGTGGAATCCAACGTTCTTCGGTCGTTGGCGGGAAGACGTTGTCAGAGTAGAAAATCCAGCATATGTGTCGTCCATCCGGGGACGACCGTTAAATCTACACGGCCTCCTCGTGCAGTCTCAAGCTGTCGGAGCGTGAATTGTGGGAGATCCTCTAGAGGTCTTTCCTGGTTTTGAGAGACTTTGTTTGTTGAAGAAACGTCCCTACCCTATTATACTACTTCGTTTTGGCTGGGCAACGGCCTCTAGGGGTCAATGGTTCATTCGGAGCAGAGGATTAATTTTCAGCAGACATTGTACTTGCCATTCGGGTAGATCCGGTCTTTCACGGATGAGCACACCCGGTTGGTATTAACGTTATTCAAATTACTGTCGACAGATTCTGGAGTAAATTTAATTAAATTTCAGTTTTTTAGTTTGGTTTTTTATTGTTTTTCTGTTATACCGGGATCACGCAAGTTTCGACTTCACCACGATCCAAAGCATTGAGATCTATTCTGCAAAATTACTGTGAGAGAGGCCTCTGCGTGGTTAGATAAAATCTGCGGGTTGGCTCCATGCCCCCCCGTAACACTACGTACTACAGAAGGGCCTTTTCGCTATTCCTTATTCCAGATCAATTGTGATCTGCTGAATATTCTCCCTTTTCAATAATTTGTGGTATTTCTATTATAAATTTTTGAGTACCTACATATGCTGAAGCTTGTTCTTATTAAAAATTTTACATTTCGCAAAGAAAAGATTTTTGTTTTAAATTTTAAACATCCCTTTACTTGCCAAAATTGGTAGGTTTGATTGTTCTTTAGAATAAAGTTCATCTTTCTTAAAATGTGTGTAAATTTTGAGCGCTTTTGTCTAATAATATTTGTGGTCAAATGGATTTTTTTAATTTGAACAATCTTCTCTCCGTATTATTTATAAGTAAATGTTCCATTTTAAGATTTGTATATCTCGCTTGTTTCGCACCTTGCGAACACCAAAGCAACATTTTTTCTAATTTCGGGTTTTCTCCGCGATCTAAAGATCCAATTTTTTCTTTGAAATAAATTTTCGCTTAAATTTTTGCTTCTTGATATTGCCAGACATTATCTAAATTTAGGATCCAAAATGAGATTTGCTATAAACGTTATAAATTAATTTTTTACAATCATAAAATTATAATAAATATTATGCACTTATAATCTTGCAAAAGAAGGCTCTTATTCACTATGTACTTTTATCGCTTTTCACTATTTACTTTCCAAAATGTTCAAAACAAAGCAAGCAAAAACTTTATCAACTTCATTTACAAAGAACAAAACGCATACTGTCACTTTTCAAAATGAAATGAGAGATTTTTCTGTAGCACTATAACAATAAACTTGAGGTATTCCTCTTATTGAACACAATTTAAAAAAGAAATTTATATTTCCAATGCATATTCGATTTTCGAAATCGTGTTATCTCTTTTATGCCAGCCCACACAATTATGAAGGAAGGCAAAGGAATCATGTAAAAAATTTACTTTTGTATGTGTTTTGAACCAACTGACACATTTGTAATTTCCTTTTAAACTTATTTTCGGCCGAAAAAAACACTATATCTATTCACATAATTGTGTTGGTTGTACTTCAAATTTTTATCAAAAATGCCATTACATACTATGTTTTTTACTCTCACATTTGTGTTGACTTAAATTTTTTTTTAGTAGTAAAAGGGTTATATCAAAACCGTGTTTTATAGATACCGTGTTATACGAGGGACGCCTGTACATCCTAGTCGCATAATACAAGTTCGAATAAATATGTTCACAATAACCAATTTAAAGCGTTGGTTCATTGCCTGTTCTTCCGTATGTCTTGTGTCCGAAGTAATTAACTCTCTCATGGTAGCATGAATCTTCTTCACGCTTACACTACAGCTTGTAGGGACCTGTGATACCGTTCGACAAGACTATTCGCTTTCGGGTTATATCCCTTTTCCTCCCTGCCCACAAAATTGTGTGGCTAAAGCAAAATAATTATGTCAAAAATTTGTGTTTTGAAACAACTTAAACACTTGTGTATTCCATTTAAACTTTTTCGTCCGAAAACACTATACCTAAACACACAATTGTGTTGGTTGTACTTCATATCAAGCGAAATTTTTTATTAAAAACGCCATTGCATACTATGTTTTTTTTACTCACACATTTGTGTGGATTGGACTTAAATTGAGCCATTTTTTTTTTTTTTTTTTTTTGTAGAAAAGGGGATAGCAGTTGTCCGAACTCCGAATGCGTTAGCAACCGAGAAACTTCGTGAGTCCGATGAACAAACGTTGATTTAAATAGAGTTATTTTATCTTGCGCAATAAAGACAAAGACACCATATCTACAGATAAGTAGCACTCAGAAGCATTTCGAAGCAATAAGTTTGTGTGTGGCACGATTGCCGTATCGAAAGAGAAGACCCTTAGTTCTGTAGGAAATGTTCACCAGAACGAGTCACACAGTCGTTCAAGCAGTGTGATACTTTTAATTTGAATGTCTGAAGCCAATTGCGCAACATAGTCGAAATGCCGTCATTGCCGGAGACTATAACTGTTGTGAGAGCTTTATGGCCAGTACTGCAAAATTTGTGTTTGATTAATAAATAAGTAGCACACAGTTTGCAGAAAAGAACGCTAATGGTGGCAGACATCCTTTGTTGCGTTGTTGCAAGGCAGTTCCAAATGATACAGCGAAAGTGTCTATAGAAGGAAACGCCTGAGATCGATACGATCGGACGAAGGAACGCCTGAGATCGATATTAACCTTTAACAGTTTTATACCGTAAGTGGAAATTGGGGATCCGTTTGCTGCGATAAGAATGAAAACGGTGTATTTTCTTAGATCCTTCAGCTCCTTGAATCGATCAGAAATTGTAACGGAATTTCATGTTCGCGAATGAAAAGACGATGAGGCAAACCAATCGGGCTGTGCGTGAGCCGAAACGGCGATGATTTTAGCGACAAGCTCGACCCTCATCTGTGTTGGATTTTTGGTTGACGCTCTTCCACATGAATTGATATTTATATTGGCCAGTGTTCGCTATAGATCTGCCAATTGTTGTTGCTTCTTGTCAAGATGATCCTTGTGAATAGCTGATTCACTGGGTGCTCTGGATTCGGCGTAAATCAGAGGCATTTGAATTTTCAGGCCTGGATCACGAATCACGAATTAATCCAGGAATTGAAATAATCTGGTTTTGGTGGATGTAACCGTATCAGTTCATTAAGCTAACACTTCCGATTTAGACAGCGCTCGAATTCAAGATCACGCGTAAACGCGTTAAAAATAACATTTATTGGTATCATTATCGTTTTGATGATAGAGCAACGAAATGTATGCCTGCATGTAAATGGTACGATACAGGAGTATAAATTTCCCTTCTCCCAACGTCACAGAAAGATAAATCGCTACACCTTCAACTTTTTCAAATCGCTACACTCTTCAACTTTTTCAAATCAAATCAAGCATTCGGTTCCACATGCTATATAAACTCGTGGTCCCGCGATTTCGGGTAAAATTTCTTTCTTCGGAAAAACTTAACATTGCTAAGAGAGAGTTTTAGTTTATGCAAGCGCTAGGCATCTACTTGGATAAGTTCACTTCATCTGATCGAGGAAAAAAACGGAGAATGGGTGATGTGACCACCTATTAAGAGATCGCTACATCGGATATAACGCAGCCTGATAAA
The DNA here is from genome assembly GCA_932526605.1 of Nephrotoma flavescens. Taxonomy (NCBI): domain Eukaryota; kingdom Metazoa; phylum Arthropoda; class Insecta; order Diptera; family Tipulidae; genus Nephrotoma; species Nephrotoma flavescens. The sequence goes on along the minus strand of OW052220.1, from coordinate 250,669,650 downwards.
TATTTCATACCTCGACATCACGCAGCCCAATCCTTCGAACGTTTTATGCAATTCGTTCTTAGTGGTTTGTTTTTCTTTTATATATCGACGATCACCTGGTTGAAACGTGCAAACTTAAAGATCAACAGTAACATTGACGAGTTATATTTCAACGATAAGTTGCCACCATTGAGCAGTTCCGGCGATTTTTGGACATGCTGGATTTTTATAGACAATTATTACCACGTGCAGGTGGCAATCAGGCGACCAGAAAAAATACGCGAACAAATTGGACGAACGAAGTGATACAGGCGTTCAATAATTATAGATATTGTGAAACTGCTCGTTCACCCCAAACCTGCGTAGCACCACTAGCTGTTAGGGTCGACATTTCGGAAAAGACTCTGGGCGCCGTTTTTAATAATTGTTTTCAAATAAAATCCGGTTAAGACGTTTCCAAGGAAGTTCCGCCACTTAGACTTTAGATCACAACTAACATCCAGCATGTGTCTGGCTACACTAGCAACAATAAATTACGAAAAAATGGCTGACGCACAACAAGTTGCGATCGCGAGTTAATGGCATATGTTATTAACTTTCAAAGAAAATCCATTACCAAATTTCCGATAGAAATCACCGAACATATTTCGAAAATTGTTATGAAGCCAATTCACAACTTGGCTCACCAAGGATGTTCTGGAAATCGACTCCGATATCAATGCTATTGCTTTGCAAGGATTGATCGTTTAACACGGTGACTGGAAACGGTTGCTGTGGCAGATATACAACCAGAAACGGTCTCATTAACGGTACTAAATTTGTAGGGATCTCCTTTATGTGTTCTTGAGTCAATTGTAACTGACCAAGGTTACCATTATGAACTTAAATTATTCTCGGAACTAATCCAATTATTAGGTTTCGAAAGAAGGAAAACAACGGGCAATAATCCCAAGTCAAAGTGGTTTATTAAGAGATGGCACAAAACCCTGAAAGCTGCGATTTTGAGCAATAAAATGTCGGACTTGTGCTGAACGTCGAAGACACAAGTTTTCAAGTTCATTCTCAGTCAGAACTTGTTAACCCTATTAGAGATCGCTTCAGAGAGCTACGGCCTCCTTCACTTACTCGACATATAGCTAACAATCAAGGATTTAATTAGGGAAAAAATTTTGTCATTGAAGTTAAATGTAGACAAGTTAGAGTGTCAATAATTGGAAAAGCCTTTTATCTATAGTATATAGCAATTGTGCCATTTTCATTTTTTTAAACAAATTGTAACCCAGTCCCAAATTTTAATGATCACTCTTGAAGCCCACCGATATTTTCCGTCATAATTTATTTACAGATAATTCAAATTATCATCTTACAATTCGGAATATCTATAACAAAAATGTTGCTTTAAATATCGATCGATCCTTTAGGCAAAATATTTTTTAATTCTTAAAATTATCCTTGTCTGTTCATTTTTACGTTTGAGTTGCCTAAAGGGAAGACCAATATTATTGCTAATGCATCAAAAATAATTTGCTTCGTATTATGCTAACCTAAACCAAATGCAGCAGCACCTTTTCATCTAGATTATCAAATTGATTGCGAACATCTTATTGTTATCAAAACAAAGCACATTTATACAAAAACGCAAGAATAATAATAAAAAACCACAAAAATACTCATCTTACGTAAAATATATTATCTTACAGTGCAAGACAATGAAAGTGCACTTTGAATATAAGAAAAGAGCAATCCTTTTTACGAATGCGTTAATTCCCATTAAATTTCATTATAATAATAACAAAACCCTTACCCAAATATGACGAGGGTGGTAAATTAGGAAAAAAATTGCAACATATTCGAGATTGAGAAAAATAAATGAAGCGCGAAATTTTTTAGAAACATTCGTTAAATGCAACAACTCGCTAAATAATGTGGATCGAATCACTCCATTGTTTGATGGTAATTTGTTAGGGTTGATTGATTACATTTTGATTAGAATTAGTGATAAAAATTTATATACCTTGAAGCGCACAGTATTGTAATGTTATTTAATAATAATATATACGTAGTTTTAAGAGGGTTAACAATGTACAGAAAAAGGTAAAGGTAAATGTTTAGTCTAGATAAGAAATAATAAAAAAAGGAGTTTTGTTACAAAATATTTTTATGTTGTTTTTTTTTTTTAATATAAAAGGAGTCAAAGAAAATTGGTTAATGGAAATTCTATTTGATCGAATCGTCGCGATAATAATATCCGACATCATTAAAATCATGTGGATATTACCGGTACACATCTGTCCGTACATGAATATGAGTTGAGCTCCCTTACTCGTATATACCGTAAAAGCATAACCGAGCCGCGATTTCAAGAAGTCAATAGCTAAGAACAAGTAAAATTCTTTTTTTTTTTATATATAATGACATATTTAACATGCTTAAATCGTAAAATGTGAACGATGAGACGACGGCGAACATATACACAGATGAGATAAAAAAGGTATACAGAATGCACAGTATACACAACAGTATTTAAATGCAACAGAAATGCCGACAATGTTGATAACTTCTTTAAGACGATATAAACACTTATAATATTCGTTTTGGTCTTCCTCTATCTCGTATGCAGGCATATATGGATTGGAGATTTATTCCACCTTCTCATTAAGATTCTTTAAACATTTTATTTATTTCTTAATTTGAGTTTTATTACTTGTGTGTGTATTTGATTGTTGAATGTTTTTTTGTGTTCTGTTTGGAGAAGTTTTTGTGTTATTTGTGAACACTATTATATTGATTTATACTTATTAATGTCTTAATAACTTAATTTTTTTTTTCTTCAATTTGTGAAGAAGAGAATTTTCTTAGGAAAAACAAAAGTTTACAATATAACTTCGCTGATGCGTTTCTGTTTGCGAGTGGTTATTATGTGATATTGGTGCTTTCATGAAGATTTCAGAAATGAAAAATAACATGAATGGGTATTCCGCACCTTTTATGCTAAATGTAGAAGCACAAATTCATAAGCATAAGTTTTTTGTTGTTTTTCAGTTAGATAAAATCACCGGTAATGACGATCACCAATCGTTCTAATCAACTTTCCCACTGGGTGGTAGTTGCACAGTCTAACCCACAGAAATGCCAACACTACTGTATTAATTTAATGGCGATAAAATCAATTGGTTCAATGCTCTTGCTTTTTACGACCTATTGTACAATATACGGGAATTATTTCCAAACAAAAATATTTTAGGAATTTTTTTTAAGAAAAACTTCACGCGTGTCTGAAGAAATGTGGCGTATTTTCAGTTCCTAGATAAATCTGAAAATGTTCGAAAAAAAAAATTTCTTTTGTAATTTTCAAAATCATATGAAAATTAACAAATAAAACGGTTTCCTATTTAACCCATGTTTAACCACTGGTCGATTTTTGGACCAGCAACTTTGTAATTATTTTAACTAGCCAAAATAATTTTGTTTTCCAACTGTTTCGTTATCAAAGTTAAACTGTCGGCACTTAAAAAAATAAAAATTCTTAAAAACGAACGGTACTCTAGATTACAGTATTGATTTTAAAAAACACTATTTTTGGAGGTATTTTCAAATGCGCAAAAAAAAAGTAGATTAGGATTTAGGTTTGGATTCATAATTTTCCAAATCAACAGCCATTTTCGGATTTAGTTTTTGGATTCAAAGATTGGAAGTAAAAATCTTTTTTCCTTTATGTATGTTCGCATATTTCATGATTTTAAAAATATTTCAGTTTTATTTATGTCGATTTTGTAGTTTCAAATATCAGTTTTAATATATTAGTACAAACTTTTAGTACTAAAGATTGGATTGGACTTACGCAAATTCAAAACCATTTTGGATTTAGATGAATCCATTTGGGTTAAGTTTTCAAATGACCAATACAATACGCTAAATAACAACGAAGATCTAAATAAAGCTCAAATAAAAACAAAACGGTTTACTCAAATAAAAAGGGAAACCACCAAATTTTTGATTCGTTAATTGATGATGAAAATAAATTGTAAATGTTGTGTATTGTCCTTCAAGAACAGTTTACGTAGTAATCGATAAAGAGGAAATTAATGACGTCGAAATTCCAACTGTTGATCCAGGTGGTTTTAAGGAGGTTGCCGGTTATTGGAGTGCACAACAAAAACAATGACTATGCCGCACCTGGCGCTGGTTTATCACCTACTACTAGTACTTCGGACTCTTGTTCACCTACTTACGTAGTTTACAAAGTGTATAAAACAGTTAAGGATTTTGGAGATCCAAAATTGGAAAGAGGCAATGTTCAATATAACGGAGTAGCAAATCACAAGCCACTCATCGGACCTATCGAATGATTTCAGATACTTTTTGACGATGAACTTCTTCAGCATATATTAGTTGAAACAAACAAATATGGAAATAATCTGAATGTTCAAAACTTGTGGTCAATTGTGGAGTTTAAAAGATTCCTAGGAATTTTAGTGCTGTCAGGATACCACAAGTTTCCATATCTATCGATGATTACTGGAGCAATCGCCGTAATTAGAAGCAAGTATGTTAAAAGAAGCAGTTGCGGGGTTGAAATTAAAAACCATTAAACGATACCCACACCAATTTGTTTACGTCTTATTATCTAATGTATCTTCATATCTAATGTATCTTCTTGATATCACGAACCACATTCTATTTGTCCGTTGGAGTGATAATAAGGAAGTCACAATATGCACTAACCACGATTTTGATAAACCGATGACAAACGTTCGTCGTTACAATAGATCGGAACATAAATATATCACTGTTCCTCAGGCACTGTTATTCCCAATTATAACCGGGGGATGGGAGGAGCCGTGTTGTAATCCGATAAAAACAGCGGTTATGTACACTCTGGGTTAGCGGATTGGATAGTGCACTTGTAATTGCATTGCATAATCGCAAAGAAGCTCAAAGAGAGGGTTATGCCTCAAAAAGATTTCAAAGTTGAGGTAACCAAAGGAATCAAATCAACGTAAAAATCGTCCACGCATTACAAGAGAATACGTCATTACCAAAGAGCAGGACGCTGTAGATGATAAAGGCAGTAGGTCATAAGCACCCTTGCATACTAAATGCTTTATGAAACACCGTGATAAATCAATATTTAAATCTTTTTTAATTTGTTCAATAAAAAATGAATTCTCTAATAAATCGCGTATTAGTTAAAATTTTTATACGTATTCGGCCAATGGTCGATTTTTCGACCACTGTTTTTCTTGGGAACGGGTGCTTGGAATTTTTTATTTTTTTATTTTTCAAAAGAGTGGTCCTAGTAATCCTTGGCTAAAACGTCGTTGAAAAGTTCTGACAAATTCTGGTACCAGCCGGAAATGGGTTAAGAAAATAACCCAAATTTAAAAAACTTTACGCTCTCGGATGGCCGATATTTGAATATTCTGTAAAGAATTATCAAATTTCCTGGTACTGATGATATTTTCTGCTATGGAAAAATCATTTTTTCCATAATTCGCTACTGTTGGAAGATACAAATGGAGAAATGGAGCAATAGCCTGCCCCGTACGATACTGTGGCTAACAAAAATGAAATACTTTATTAGGTTCGTTCTCATTTTCTGTTCATAATATTTTTAGGTATCTTTGATCCTCTTTGTGCATGCGGATTTGGCCAAACATTTTTTAAATATATGCTGTGAAAACGGTTTTATGAGAGGCTCTTGTTAGTTTTATGGAAGTTCTTATTTCGTTGATTACCGCATGATGAAACATAAAGTATTCGTTCTATTAGTTTATCAACAACTAATGCTCTTGTTTCCAATTTGTAATCTGAGGAGGACCTATGTTCCATATCGAAATTAAATTGGTAGCCTTATATATAGGCTTTAATTCCTTGTCATTCGACTCGCATTTTCACAACGTTAATTAGATCATAAATGGATTGAATAACCTTTCTCTACAATGTTGATAGTGAATTCTAACTATGGTTTGTAGACATTGAGGTATTTCGATATCAAATCTAATCTACGAAGGTGGTCACAAAACGACGCTTCTAAACGACGCTTCTCAAATACATGCCAGTGGCACTATTCTGGTTTTCCCTGGGAATTGAGAATTGGGAAAAATATTTTCATAGCATTTTTCTCTAAATTGATTTTTTTTGAGTGATAGAATTAGTTTGGTGTAAATATTTTCGAAACAAAGTTGGTTAGGAAACTTTTGTTCCAAAAAATTTGTATAGGGAAAAATAATTCCCAATATTTCTTTGATTCATAAATATTTATACCCAACTAGTTCCAACAGTAGGCCAGAAAAATATAGTTTAGACAAAAATGGTATGAAAATATTTTTCCCGATTACCAATTTCCAGGAAAAACCGGAATAGTGGCACAGTTGAGGATGATGTAAGTCAAATCGAGGTCTAACTTGGTATGATCCAGTCAGTACCTATAGTCATACAGAATTTAAGAACGTTGCGTCAAAGGATGGGCGAGGTAGGAAATGAAATTAAGAACCTATGGTCCGATTTGAAAAAGTAAAAATTTTATAGCTGTAACTTTGTGGAAATTGCTTAAAGAGGAAAATATACTAAAAAATGATATTCACAAACTGTAAACTTTTCACCAGTGTAAATCAATACGAATGAAATTCGCCACTGTAACCAAATTAAATTTTGTATTAAAATGAATTGTATTAAATTAGATAAGAAACAAATGCGGTCAACAGTTGCCAAGCAACGTTTTAGTACAGTTGGCGTCATTCGTGTGCATCCCTTAAGAAAAATATTGTTGCTGGGTATATCGCAGACAAACTATTTGTTTCGACTGTACGTGTCTTAATAGCATTATAAAAGAAAAGCAAATTTGTAAATATTCATTTTTATAATGAATCAGGTCTGTTTTTTAATACCAAATATGTAAAGCCATATCGGCAATTAAATCATAATTTATGGAGCGATTGACAACCCTCTATGGTAAATAAATAATATTTTTGTAAGTATATTTTATAAAACAAAATAAAATGTCTCTTTGTCATCAACCACCAAACCGACGAGTTGTCAATAAGCGAAAAATACAAGTGAAAGGGGAGTTTGTGTTTAGTTACAATCAATCAACAAAATCAATTAAATACCAACACCAGATTTTCACTTTTAAGTTGATTATCATCTTTATGAACTGAATGTTCACTTAATTTGTGGCACCCACATGCAGTTCATAACATTGGTCATTCGACAGCAACACACCAAGAAACCGCAAGTATCAAGCACATTTTTTTATAATTAAATAAATTAGAGCAAGGGTTGCTATTTTCATAGTGAATTTATACCTGATGTTGAAAAATTTACCTCTCGAAATTATAATCTAAAAATGTAAAAATTAAAAACGAGTTTAATGTGCTAGTGATTAACTAATTATAAAATGGCGGACATAATTTCACTAAAGAAGAGACGAACAATATATCAAAAGAAGCATGATGAAGCTAATTAATTTCCTTAACTCAATAAGCATTTCTACCAATCATGAGGACATAAAAATCAGATTAACAAACGTCGACCGTACCATACCGTACGAAATTCATTGAGGTTGAGCACAAAATAGTCGCACTAAAAAACGATGAGGAATTGGATACGGAATTTGAAGACAATTATTATAAGATAGTGGCAGCATTGAATCCCGCATTAAGAACGAAAATTGAGCTAAAAACATCATCCGATACAACCGAACAATACAATACTCAAAACTTCAACGACAATATTCCCCATCGATGTGAAACTTCCCAAAATATCGCTTCCGTCATTCACACGTAATTTTACTGAATGGCAATGCCTTTACCACTTATTTTGTGCTACAACTCACAAACACTCTAAGATAATATCGTGTCAAAAAATGCAGTATTTCAAAAGAACGTTAAAGGGAGAGGCTGCAGGACTCTTGAAGCATTTTAGCATTACAGATGCAAATTGCATAGAGGCGCTGCAAAAATTACGAGAAAGATATGACGGGAAAAAGTATACGGTCTACTCATTTATAAAAAAAACTTCATAAATCAACCTTCAGTAATAACACCCGATGAAATCCTACGCGGGTTAAAAGCTTGAGTCAAATACGCTGAAGCACGTGATCACTGGTTGATCATAACCAATAAATTAGATAATGAAACCACCAGTCAATGGGTTCAAATTTCGGCAGAGAATATGGTCGATAGCAATAAACTTTTCAAACAAACGATCTCAGCCTCATTATAACCAATCCAAAACCCATGTTCGAAGTCACGTTGAATCGTCCACACCGAGTGCTCATGAAATTCCCATCTGCTCGCTATGTCCCGACGATCATCACAAATTATTTTAGTGTAAAAGGTTTAAGAATATGTCCACTAATGATAGAATAAACTTTGTGAAGCAACAAAAACGATGCTTTTATTGTTTCAATGACAATCACAGTGTTTTCATGTGTAATAGAAAATTTCACACATTACTGTATCCAACCGAATGAAGAAAATCATTTAAAGCCCAATCAGTAAATCTACTCCACAACAACCAATCATTCGAGAAGGGCACTGCTACCTACGGCATTATTGAAAGTGCTATAGACGTAAACGAACAATACCAACTATGTCGAATTTTATAGGATTCAGGAGAAGAAGAAGAGTTATTTGAGAAATGCTTCAGTGACACAAACACAATAGATAGCTCTGGCCGAATCAAGGTGGCTCTACCATTCAAAATATTACCGTCAGTAAGGTGAATCTTACAAAACAGCCGTACAGAGAATGTATTCCATTGCACGAAGATTCGGTAGAGTACCAAGCTTCGCGGATTTATAGAAAACTTTCATTAAAGAACGCTTAACCTTAGAACATATGAAGGAGGTTGAGATAAACCAAAGGGATAATCAACCTCAGTATTATTTACTACATCGCACGGTGTCAGAGCTACGTAGTAAATCGCCGATAGTGGAAATTTCATCGTTGAACACAATCGATAATGGTGGCTATCGTTTTAGCTAACCACATCCAGTTTCAACAAAACAGTACGAATTTTGGCCTATGTATATCGATACCTAAACCTAAAACTTAATCGAATATCGAAGGACTCTGTGTCACCGTATCTCAGTGTAGCAAAAATTCAAAAATCTCAGAATATCTCTCTGCAGCATGTACAATACAAACACTTCAAAACACAAATTCAGCTAATTAAATCTAACAAGGAATTACCTATATCAAGTCGAATCAAGTACTTTAATCCTTTTTTTGATGAAGCGGGAGTAGTAAGACTTGCGGAATTTACATGCTGGAACAAAGCTAATGATGACTACGCTACGACAAACATATGTTTGTAACCAATATTGGTTACTGGGCGGAAAAACCCCCCTTCTAAAAGTAGTATACGGTTGTGTCAAGTGCGTTAACAGCTCAGGTAGAACTCTGAAGTGATGGAGCAGCTACCTAATCCCAGGGTGGAACTATAGTTAGACCGTTTTACAAGTTCGGTGTTAATTATGCAATTCCAAATGTATCCGACGAGACGAAGAGGGCAAACACCCGGCAAAGCTATATTTGTCTGTTTGTATGCCTTGCCACAAAGGCTGCACTACTGAATTGGTTTCCGATTTAACATCAGACGCTGCATTGAGAAGATTCATTGCTCGTCGAGATATTCGCAGAGAAATTCATATAGCGATAATGGAACCAATTTCATTGGGGTTTGAAATCATCTATACATCAACTTTTAGAATGTGAAAAGATTTAGCGCGCCATATTTTGGCGGACGGTAAGGACAGCGGCAGCGTGGTAGGCAGCGGTAAAAAGCATCAAATATCACCTAAAAAGAGTAACCAACCGATGGTCGACTCGAAGAAATGTTAACACTTATCGTTGAAATTGAAGCAATGCTAAACTCGCGACCTCTTTGTACATTGGCAGAGGATGAAATGGACTACTTGACACCATCACATTTTTTAATTGGGCGACCATCAACACAGCTCCCTGACCACAATCTAACGGATGTCAAAATATCTAATTTGTCCAGATGGCAACTTATATGACAGATGAATCAGCATATATTTGGCAAAGCGGGCAGCTGAATTGATTAAACTCGGAGGCGCTACTCTTGCAACAAGTCTATACGACCTCGTCGTCTGTATTTGGGACCAAGAAGAGCTGCCTGAGAATTGGAAGACCGCGCTCATATGTCCGCTGCATAAAAAAGGCGACCGTCTTAAATGTGAAAACTATCGTGGCATAGCCCTATTGAACGCTGCTTACAAAATGTTGGCTAATGTTGTACTTGCCAGACTCATCCCTTTCGCCGAAAACATCATTGGCGACTATCAATGTGGTTTTCGACAAAACCGATCAACCACGGACCAGTGTTTTACCATGAGGATGATCTTGGAAAAATGTTGGGAGTACAACATAACCATACATCAACTATATATAGACTTCCGGCAGGCATATGACAGTATAAACCGCGACAACTTATGGGCCGCGCTCATATGCCTAGGAATCCCAGAGAAACTCGTTTTGCTGTGTAAATTAACAACGTATGGGTCTGTATGTAGAATCGTAATTGAAGGAACTGTGTCAGACTCGTTTGAAATATCATCTGGCGTTCGAGATGCACTTGCGCCTTTGTTGTTCAATTTGGCGCTTGAGTATGTAGTGAGAAAAAGCAACATCGAAACTTCGCGCTGTATATTTAATAAATCCGGCCAAATTCTTGGATATGCAGATGATATCGTGCTTCTTGGCAGAAGACCTAGCGATATCAAAGACAGTTTCATACCGCTCGATCGCTGCGCAAGAAGACTTGGTTTGGAGGTGAACATCAGTAAAACCAAATATCTAACAACACCCAGGAACATCTCTAGTGCAAATCTCGGAATTGGCGACCACAACTTTGATGGTGTCGAAAACTTTAAATACCTCGGGTCAGTTATAACATCATTGAACGAAATGCAGGCGGGAGTAAAAGCCCGGATCGCTGCCGGACAACGAGTTTTCTACGCCCAATCAAGATTATTGCGTTCCAAACATCTATCGCAGTCGTGCAAGCTCGCACTTTACAAAGCACTAATAAGACCTGTGCTGACTTTCGGAAGCGAGAGCTGGACCATGACCTCTAATGATTGTAGATTGTTATCTACATTCGAAAGGAAGGTCATCCGTTCAATTTTTGGTCCAATCAAAGTTGCGAACAACGAATATCGGATTCGTATGAATCACAAAATAAAGCAACTCCTCGGAGGCAGCGATATCATCGGATTCATTAAATCCAATCGAGTGAGATGGCTCGGCCACGTTACAAGGCCCCCACAACAACGGATGATAAATAAAGTGTTTCACGAACAACCAGCCGGAGTACGTCGTAGAGGAAGACCCCGACTACGCTGGCGTGACGACATTGAACAAGATCTGCAAGCATTAGGATGTCGAAACTGGAGGACGAGAGCAATGGATCGGGATGGATGGAGGGCCATTGTGCGGGCGGCGAAATCCCTTCATGGGATGTGAAAGCCAGAGAGAGAGAGGGCAGCTGGAATACTTAAACAGTCTGCAACGAACAAGTAAATGGCACATCAGTATCAACGACATAGTGCTCATAAAGGACCGGCTCATATCGAAATCTTGATATGTAACTTTTCGTCGTCAAATTTAGTGCAGCAAAGTTACAGAACAAAACTCCCGTTTATAGGGCCGAGTTACATTTTATGAATACCTAGTACATATCGGAAATTGTACGATTACAGAGCTTAAATACAGTTTGTGAATTAGACCATTAATTTTCTCATTATTTTCTCTCTATTTACATTAGTTCTTCTGATAAAGTTGGTGGCTACCCGAATTAAGAAAAGTTGAATTAAGAAAAGTGTTTTTTCTGAATTTAAATAAGTGTTTTTAATTCATTATGAAAATGATTTAAGAAAAGTTGATAGAAATGAAATAATAAAAGTTGACTTAATATGTGCACTTCTTAATTCATTTTCAAAATATTTTAAGAAAAGTAAAAAAACTGAAATAAAATATGTGTTTTTTTTTAAATTATTTAGGAAATGGTTTTAGAAAAGTATTCAAAAAATATGTAATTATTTCCCGGAAAATTTTGAAATTTTTCATTTTTTTTTTTACTTAGGCTGTTAGTGAATGTATTAAAAACCCTGTTAAAAATTAAAATTTTGACAGGAAAATTAAAAATTATTTTTTATTTACCACAAAAAATTTTACGAACTCTAGACCGTCTATAAATTTTGACAGGATGTTAAACAAACATAACCTCAGTTATTTATTTTATGCTTTCCTATACAAATATAAATATGGATGGTCCACAGAATAAAAGCAACGGGTAGTTGAAAACTATGAATTTCATTCATTACGTTCATCTGAACGTTACGTCATCTGAAATGCTCCGTAGTTTACAGTATTCTAAAGGCTAAAATTTAAAACAATTATATTAAATAACAAAAACTATAATCATCCCAAATATATAAATATAGTTACTTCTCTCAATTTCTTTCCGTATTTCCGAACAACAGCCTCATTATTTTTATATTTGTTTTTATTTAATAAAATTAAAAATAATATTGGAGTATATTTCTTGGACGAGCGATTCATTTTTATGTGTCAAAATTTTAATACATTCACACAGCAAATTCAACTTTGTTTAAAAATAGTTCGTCACAAAAATTTTATTTTACCAAATTTTTAATTAAATATTTTTAACACATTCACTAACGGCCTTAGTTTAAAATTATAAATAAGTCATTTTGAAAATGAAATAAAATGCGTATAAAAAATCGAAATAAAACGTAAAAATGTACTATAGTAAAAACCCGATTATCCGGCATTCAATTAACCGAAACACTTAGTTACCCGGAATTTTAATTTTGAGGAAGTTTTTTCTTGCTTTTTTCTCTTTCATACCCACTTTTTAATTCATTTTCAAATTTGCAATTATTTTTTGCACATTTTCTTTAATGAAAGCATCAGTTGAAAATTTTGCATAGGTTTAATTTTCATATTACAGTAAAAGCCAGATTATCCGGCATACAGTGAACCGGAACACTCAGTTATCTTGAATTTTAATTTTGAGGGAGTTTTTTTTGTTCTTTTCTCTTTCATATGCATTTTTAATTGATTTTCAAATTTGCAATTGTTTTTTGCACATTTTCAATAATAATGAAAGTATTAGTTGAAAATTTTAAATGGCTTTAATTTTCATATTACAGTAAAAGCCCGATTAACCGGAACACTAACCGGAATTTTAATTTTTAGAATTTTTTTTTTGCTTTTTTCTCTTTCACAAGGGAAACTATTTTTTTCATTATTCGGGGATTCACATTTTCTGTTTTGTGCATTATTCTACTTGAATTGAATGTGTAAAGTCGTATTACAGTTAGGTTATAGAAATATTGAATATATTATTAAATTTTGGGTACTCGTATGGATGTACTCATATACATAATATATATGAGTACATCCATACGAGTACCCGTATGTATTTATTATTTGCAATAAATTCAATGAACTGATGTATGTATAAAGAATTGTTTTCTGGTACATAATTTGAAAATAAATAAACGAGAATCCTAAAAAATAATGAAACCAAGCGAAATTCTTGTAAAATTTCTAGTTTTAATGAAACACCCAATTATCCGGAATGCTCTCATCCCCAAGCATTCCGGATGACAGAGCTCTTAGTAAAGTATATTTTCTGTGAATTCCCGAATAATAAAAAAAATAATTTCCCTTGTAAAAGAGAATTTTCCCTTGCAAACAGATTCTTAAAAATTAAAATTCCGGTTAACTGAATGTTCCCGATAATTGGATGCCGGATAATCGGGATTTTACTGTAATATGAAATTAAAGCCATTCAAAATTTTCAACTAATCCTTTCATTAATGAAAATGCGCAAAAAACAATTGCACATTTGAAAATGAATTAAAAAATGCATATGAAAGACAAAAAAAGAGAGAAAAGCATCAAAATTCCTAAAAATTAAAACTCCAGTTATAACTGAGTGTTCCGATTAATTGTATGCCGGGCAATCGGGCTTTTACTGTAATATCAAATTAAAGCCATTCAAAGTTTTCAACTAATCCCTTTATTATTGAAAATGTGCAAAAAGCAATTGCACATTTGAAAATGAATTAAAAAAAGCATATGAAAGACAAAAAACGAGAGAAAAGCATAAAAATTCCTAAAAATTAAAACTCCAGTTATAACTGAGTGTTCCGATTAATTGAATGCCGGATAATCAGGCTTTTACTGTAACATGAAATTAGAACCATTCAAAATTTTCAACAATCCTTTCATTAATAAAATGTGCAAAAACGCAAATTTCTACATGAATTCAAAAATGTTTATTTTAATTCACAATTAATACACAAATAATAATTCACAAATGAAATTTAGTTATTTAATTTTTTATGTTTTTTATCTTTCTCTACAATACAACAAAAAAACTGTAAGAAGAAACATTTTCATAAAAACATTAAATTTGGCATGCATTTCTTTGTTATTAAAAACAAATGTAAATTTTATGTTTATAACGTGAAATAAAATACACCCAAACCTTTTTTTACACTGCGATACGTGCCAACCGTGTAAAAAAGTCAACATTCATATGAAACACCACTTTTTTTAATTCTCTTTTCTTAATTCATCTTTTCTTAATTTAGGGAGCGTGACGAAACCATTATTATTAATAAAAATAAATAAAACAAAAATAAATATGAAAAAATAAAATTTCCCGGAAAATCAAAAACTTTTCCGGAAAAATTTAGCTTTTCCCTCCTAATAACTATTAATAAACAATCCAGCATTTAAAAATTTTAAAAGTGTATACTCCTTACCTGATTTTATCGATGTATACGTAAAGTAAACTTTAGCCTAATAATCTCCATTCATTTTTTGTGGACAAAACATGAAATAAAATAAACTTATTTTAAATCAATTTGAAAATGAATTAAGATAAATTTTCTAAAAAATGAAACAAGATGTGCATTTTTTAGTTCATTTTGAATTGAGTTTTTTTTTGTTATAATTACTTTTTTAAATTCAGGAAATTTGTTCAAAATACGAATTAATATAAGTGGAAATTTTTCATACAAATATCACTTTTTTTAATTCACTTTTCTTAATTCAACTTTTCTTAATTCGGGTAGCCAAAGTTGGTGTCTAGCTATTAGGTAAGTATCTAGTTGTCCTACCTAGAGGTCCAATATTTTTACTTTTTGGTACTAAATCGCTTAAATTTTGTTAGTATATGAACCTATTGATAAAACCACGTTAGATATGAAGAAGAGTACATGAAGAATTCCTTAAAGGCTCTCGATTAGTTTAATATTAACCCCATTTCACTAAAAGGTTGGGTGATATTTTGCAAAATAACACAATACTTTCTTCAAGTGAAGGATTCTTAAAAAAATATTACCTGTGGGAATAGTAGAGCACAACAATTTACATTCAAATTTTGGTCTGAACAAACAAAATTTTTTATATTTTTGCTTTGTCATTTTAAAAGCTTTTCTTAGATTAGCGTTAAATCAAAATTTCTCGGAAACTACAAAATTTTTATTTACGATTTTTATTTACTTAGTTGCACTTGCAATAGTCGAGTAATAAACTTCAGACGCGCAGAGTATAGCCTGCCCTATGCCTTATATTTCATCAGTTTGAATGCAGAGTGCTAAAATTTTGAGAGCGGTTTTAGCATCGGTAATTTGAATAATAATTTGATCGAGAGGTTCGAATTCACCAATAAAACCCAGTTGTATTATGAATTGTCATTAAACAAATAACTCTAAGCTAAACCACTCAGATAGAGTCGAGATATCGTACTTATGGTTGAATTGAGAATGAGTTAGAACTTACTTAACGTCACTCTTTTCAGTCCCAATTTCCAGTATTAGTAATAATAATTTCTGAGGTTACGATAAGATCTTTAAACTCGAGTATTACGATTGACGTTGTTTCATTACTTTTCTTGGAACTTTCTCACTAATAGCACCATAGGGGCATTTATCAGTCAAAAATCCGCAGCTTGCTAAACAAGAAATGGTATGGATCGTTAAATACTATTTTCAAAATGATGTTGGTTGTGTATGGTTTTCTATCGTAAAATTTACGATACATTTACAAAAACTTTTCGACATGAACATGTGGTCGAGAATATTAATATTGCGTTAACTTGCTACTGTCCAATCTCTGATGTCCAAGAATTCATTAATTTAGATAGCAGATGCGTAAATTAAAAGCGAACTGCGAAGTCAGTAATTAAAATTGCGTAAAGTTGCTGAAATTTTGATGAAGTCGGTAAAGGTGAAAGAAAGTACTTTCAGACTGGATTCAGATTTCTTGCCAATATTATCCCTGCGACAAATATATATTGATAGATTATTTGGCGTTATTTATTGCGATGGAAGATTTCTCTTTTTTTTTCATCACGGTGAACAATTTTGATGCTTTGTAATTGTTTCGGAACATTTTTTAAAAAACTTAACCAGTGGAAGTTTAAATATCTTGAATGTTGTGTTAAACATGTACAATCTGGAATAAAATATTTGGTGTGTTCGTGTGTTGTACTTAGCGCGATTATTCGTTCTCAAAGTTCTAACTCCACCCACGCCACATCACATTAAGCCGACCGCTGCCGATCGAACATTGTCAACCTTTTAAATGGAGTGATTTGAGTTTGATTTGCTTCTTAAAATATCCTTTTCCTAATGAAACATTTTTCTTTTGTCAAAAGTAAAACGATTCCACCACAAATATGGCATTGTTACGACAAACAGCCAAAAACGTTAGGATGCAGAAATGTTCAGAGAAGAGCTGGTCATATTAATAAGCATGTTGTAGTTACACATCCAAGATATAGACAAGTTTTACTGTATAATTTATAACCTCCGGAGACAGAAGTTCAAAATATGTTGCTCGGTCACACTTTGTGTTGTAAGTTTGTGTCGCACCCGATTATACATTTTTGAAGACGATCTTTTGAGGACTCGTGGTTGTCTCTGGGAAGGTAAGCTGAGGCAAAATGGAGAAGCTCCAGAAAAGTCCTGGTACTTCCTCGTTCCTTGACCCTATTTTAATATCATTATATCGCTTTTTTGATCAGCCATTCAATAATCGAAATCCTAGAAGATAATATCCCGGTCATTTCATTCCAGAATACAGTACGGTATTGGTCGTTCGGCCACTCTAAAAAATCTAGAAGCCGTAGAAATTCGGTATGAAAATTTAATAGTAATTTTATAGATTTAGGTACTTTTATTATTTTGAAATATTCTAAAAACTCTCTAATTTTAAAGTTTCATGATTAGGAAGTTGAACAATCGTTTAAACCACCACGGTATTGTGTTCCCAAAACACACTCACAATAAAATTTTCTATTTCATTAAACTATCAAGTACAGGATGCATTTTATACTCATACGAGGCATAAACCAAAAGCCAGACCATACAAAAATTGCTAATACCTTCACAGATCAGTAAAATCCTTTCTTTTCATCATCTCATCTTTCATGATTAACCAAACGTAATAAGATTTATAATTTCGTTTTAATTGTTAGAAAATATTTTTAAAATACATTTGATTGTGTTGCTTCTCAACTCTAAGACCATTATTATTGTTACGTATTAGGAATTTATACAGAATGGCCAAAAACCGAAATTCTTAATTCTTTTGATATTGTATAAGGAGATTAGGTTTAATGAAATGTAACCAAACCAAAATCAAGGAAGATCACCTACAACAATATTAGATCGATTTTACCTTAAATGATATCACATCCATAGTTAAATTAGTTTGTTGCAACCGAAACGTCTTTTTTAATACTTTACGGCATAACGTTGTAGATATTTATAGATACAAATCTATATATTGAGTTAAATGGATCAGATCAGACCTTATAGAATAACATATAAGATTAAGATGGTATTTAGGTTTAAAACGAAAATTATTTAAACTACTTGAAGTTCAGTTTTTAATAACGGAGATGTACTACTAATGTTGTACCTGCAAGTGTATCACAATCCGTCCCACAATTTTAATTAAAATTTTGTCAAAATAAACCAAAAAATAAATATTTTTAGCATTAAGATTTCTTATCTGCATCTTATTTATTTATTTATACTTATATACGAAAGAAAACAAAAACATCAGACGGACAGACGAAGAGCTTAAAATTACAAAAAAGGACACACAACGTCTCTTAATTTGTTTTTGTTATCATTTATTTATATTTTTGTTTTTCTTAAATTAAAAATTATTATTTTTTTTTATGCTCTTTTTAAGATTGTCAAACGATTTTGCCGGCTGCCCGAGACTATATATAGCACCAATTGACCATTTCATATTATTGTTGTTTTTAAATCGGTTTTTTACAAGTGCAAACTGTACAGTGAGTTCCTTTGAATTAGAAAATATGGTCTCGAATTATTGTTTGTGCCATCTTTCTTTGGGTTTGCAAGTTTAGGGATTAAAAGGGCGAATTCTATAACGTATATAAATAAAAATTAGAATAACATAACGTTGAAAAAAGGATTCAATCGGTTTTTTCAATTTTTTCGTGAGAAAATTTGGAACGAGTGTATGGGAATTGTTCGATATATGAATTAAATATATGTGTCTCCTCTTTGTAAAGGGGCTTTCAATAAGGGCATAACAATTTTGTATTTAAATAAAAAACGAAATAATTGAGATATTGGGCTGAAATCTATTCCAGGCCTTTCAACCGGACCATTTCTCGAGATTATATACGGTTACCGAATTTCCCGTTCAGTAGATCAATTGTTTGACCAGTTGTGTGGAATGTAGCTCCATCTTGTTGGAAGGTCACTTTTAGTGGTTGTAATGGAGCCTGCCTAAACTTGTGGGTTTGTTGCTGTCCAATCATGTATATTTTGCATAATGACAAAGCCATTAATCCAAAAATGAGCTTCATTCACACAATGTGGTTTGAGAGATTCCCTATTCCTGTGAACGGCGCCGAATCAACTGATTTGGCTCATTTTGAACTAACCCACTTAAGGCTGCGATATTTTCGGTACTTTGAACGGTGCATTGTGTCACTGGTACCGGAACATCCAATATCGTAAATACAAAATTATTATGTTCCTATTGGAAAACCCGATACTATTAAGTGTGTAAAAGCAATCCCAGTTTTTCATGCCACGAAAAATAAAACACAAATTTCATCCTATCCCAGAATTTATCAAATTTTACCGTCCCAGTGTTTTTCAGATCTTCCCACAGCAGGATTTTTAATCATCCAAATAATTTGGACCGCACTATCAAACTACCTGAAAAAAGTCACGACACTTTTAGTTAAAACCACAAGGCAGACGTGTATTACATGTATGGTTGCTATATATGAAATTTCATGAAATAATAAATTTAAAAAAATAATAACTCTCTGGAACCGATAGAATGCCGAAAGATTTAACTTTTGATTTTGACTCGTTATGGTGTCCACCAAAACTAATAAAAATGTGTACCTATAACACCCGTATGTTAGAATTAGCGATATAGGCCCATTTTCATATGGCCCACCATATTAAATTTAAAGAAATTATGGCGAGTCAAAATCAAATATTTAGGCACTCTATACGTTCCAGAGAATTATTAATTTTTTCACTTAGAATGTCCTTTAAATTTCAGATGGTGGGACATAAGCAAGTGAGAAAACACAAAGCCTATAGCATACGGCTGATATATGAACTGTTTGTTATGATGGATATCATGTATGTGAAGATAGCCCAATTTTCATCCCAACAGAATGAGGTGGCAACACTAATTGTTAATATAATAACTGTTTTGACTATCAAGGTTGATTTGCATATGCGACTTGTGACGTGTAACGAGCGGAAATAAACTTGTCGCTTTTTTGACAACAAATTACATTTGTAACTAGTTCCGTCACGCACACTTTATAAAATTTTTTATATTTTAATTTTTGTGCTTATTCGATACAAGCAAATGTCAATATTTTATTTTGAAAATAATAACTGCAACAAACGTCAAACTATAAGCCTAAGCCAAACAAAATGTACCAAAAATAAATGTAATGTCAAAACTACTTCGTTTACATACAAAAGACCCCGCAATAATCTTATGGAAATTGGGTTTCGGTCAAACTTTCTGAGTTTTCTGAATTGGCAGTTGACAGCTGTCAATTGTCAACTGTCAATTTTTCAAATCTGACATCAGATTTGAATTCAGCGACCTCAAAAACATAAACTTATATATTTAAATAATTAAAATATGCTTTTGACAAGTAGTTTTAAAAATGAATAGTTTTGTAACGGATCCGTGGAGCTTTGGAGCTCCGTACCCGAAAAACAAAATTAATTTATTGTAATGATAAATAACCGTCGAAAGTCTTAGGACCGTGTGGTTGTTTTACAGACTATTTTGGTTAAAAGTGTGTTAAAAGTCCACGTTTAGGCAGACCTTGGGGCGTTATAAAGTCTGTAAAATGTAATCAAAACGAATATTTACGATGTAGCAGTGAAATTGACCGTCTTAAGGCCGACATAAGGAGAGACTTTTCACTGACGGACTGGCATTCCAAATGACCGTCGTGACAAGGAAAAAGGTAGTGCAATATTTACGATTTAGTAGGTGAAATTAACCGCCTTAAGGCCGACATAAGGACAGATGTTTTACTGGCGGACTGGCCTTCCAAATAACCGCCGAGACTAGAAAAAAGTTAGGACAAGCGTTGGTTTTTAAAAAATGTAACTTAAAATGTACTACTGTATTTCATATAATGTTATAATGTTATTCTTATTAGTAATTGATAAATGATTTCTATTTTTTTTTTGGCGATAATTAGCTCGCTTGAAAAATTCTTTTATGCTATTTCTGATCTGCAATAAGGGTACCGGTTGCTCTGCACTCATGTAATTTTGCACCTCGGCTATCAATTGTATTACAAAGGTATTCTCACTCCCAAGCTCATATTCCTTAATTATATCTATGGGCGACAATAGTAAAACTTTAACTTATTAATAAATTTACTTGCAAAATTTACTAAAAATGAAATGAGGCATTACCTTCTGAAAGTGAAGACTGAAGACTCAAGAATATTTTTCACCGTTTTGTTTTACCGTAAAATTTTACGATTTTCTATACACAAAAAATTAAACAAATAATTAATCTGTATACATACCTAATTATTAGTTTCAACTCTTTATTGAAATTCCTTATTGTTTTTATTTTTTATTTTAACTTAAAACAATTTTATACTTATAACACTATAATAAGCAGACTATGAAACTTATTTAAATTTTAAATTTTTTCACGTTTCACATACATCCATCATGGATGAAATACCTTTTATAAATGGTTCGAACTTTCGTTTGTTTAATTTTTAATGTTTTTCCGAATAAAAACGAGTTCAAGGAATAGGTAACGACCAAATTCGGCCTCGGTCAGTCATTTCACGGTTAGTTTGTATTACAAATTTTTATCGTTCTTGAAATGCTATATCGTTATGGCTCGCGAAACGAGTAATCACTTCGGAAAATCGAATTATAGTTTTAAGTTGATTTCGTGTAAACTTCGAGACAAGTTGTCTTTTTTTAATGTGGCGAAATGAATTCGTATGATTTTACAAAAACAATTTAATTTTTTGTTGTAATTTTGCACCGACTATTTACAGACGTCTAACCGGACGGTTAAAAATTGTTTGTCGGGGTAGCTGCCAAAATATTGAATTTGGACCTATGTGGCCATGGAGACTGTTGTTCAGGATGACAAAATATACAACATATCAAAAATTCAGCAAATGTGACCGAAACCCAATTCCCATAAGATTATTGCGGGGTCCTTTGTATGTGTTTGTGCGACCGTGGCGGAAAAGATAAAATTTAACCATCTCTCGACGTGTGCCGTGTGACGGATGTGAAAATATTCGTCTCTGATTGGCTACAAGCTCCCGTCACACGTTCCACGTATCCTATGTAAATCAACCTTCAGCCCCGAAAAATGCCATACTGTTACTTTCAGCCCCGAAAATATTTAATATCATGACAGCTAAAACTGCCATGACACAAACATTTATCGGGGCTGATTGTGAAAAATGGCATTTTTATGATACTATGGCGACAGAAAGGATCTCGATGCTGCACTTAGACGTGTAAGTAATTCTGTGTTTTTTTCATCATATTTTCATTAAGTGGAGGTGTGAAATTGTCCTTCAAACTAAGTAACTATTTATAGACCGGACTATCGGCTTATGTGTAGTGTTGTAGGAGGATTCAAGAGAATTTTTGTGATTTTTTAGAATTTTTCTATAAAGTGGAGTTGAGATATAGTCCGTCAAACTCATTAACTATTCGTTGGCTGGATCATCGACTTATGTCTGGTGATACGAATATTTCCTTAGATTGAGAAACTTTATTTAAACTCCACCACATAAAAAATTCCACAATAATCACAAAAGTTATTTTAAATCTTCATTCATCAATCATCACTAAACATAAGCCGATAGTCCGACCAACGAATATTTGCTTAAGTTGAGGAACTATATATCTCAGCTCCACCCCATATAGAAAAATTCTAAAAAAAATCAGAAAAATTACATTTAATCTTCCTCCAACATTAGACATAAGAAGTGCACAAAATTTTTATTTATTAGCTATCATTCGGAAATATTTATAATCTAATTTAGATTTATTGCTATAATTGTTAATTAACCATTATGTATTTTCGGATATGGAAATTTGAACTATCTTCACAAAGGTATGGACAACATCAAGAGTCAATTGTTTAGGCGCTCACTCTATTTGCTTTTTAGCGCAAAGCGACACCTCGTTACGTGAGGTATATTTTTTTTTCTATCGACCATTTCCAAAATTTTACAGTAAATGAATTTTAAATTTTAAATAAAAACAATGTGACCTTGCATATCTAATGTTAGATAATTTTAAATAAAGACTCAGATTTTCTTTAAGAATTACAGCGATTTAAATGGAGTTGAATTGGGTAATTTTGTTATCGTAGAAGCTATAGTAGATTTCGCTCGCCTATTTGATTTAACAAGCTGTGGTACCATATTTTCGGGTTCCATTTCAGCGTACTTCCCTCAATATTATATTTAATTGGTAAAGTAGTAGTTAAAATATAAACATTGAATTTCCTTTCATAAAAGAATTGATGTATTTCCTTTAGGTAAAGAAAATACTTTTTCTATGGATAATAGGCTACTAGTGCTACGAGTATAGATTGATCTTGCAGCGCAAGTGTTACGTCAGCTTCTTTACGCTATAGCGGTGTTAATTGAGGTTTTCACGATTAAATTATTTGATAACACTCACTATATTTTTATTATTATAAATTATTTATTTATTTATTATTCTTTAAATATAAATTTTCACTATTAATATTATTCTTAATATTAGTTCACAAATATGGCGGGTGTAAACGATTGTTCGACGCACTTTAACTCTTTATTATTTTAAGGTATGTATACGAGACTGTGTCTCCTTCAATATCTAAAACCCGACTGACTCCTTTTTCGTTTCTTCATTTCGTCGATATATATCTCGATATTTATCGATCTTCGATAAATCTCGAGATTCGCGGAATTAATTTGTAGGTGGCGAAATAGCTATATTCAGCAAAACGAGCTATACCTCGTAATTAAGCGGCGCGGTGTATAAATAGTTTTGCTACGAGGGGTGCCACGAAGTGAAAAGGTTTTTGAGCCGCTACAACGCCTTTTTGCATTTTCGTTTAATTTTTGATGTTTCAAAATTGGATTTTCATTAGAATTGGTTATATTTTTAAACTAGCGGCAAGTATCGCAAACATCTTCTTTTTGCAAAAAGAACGATAAGATATATTTTGTGTTGAATATCTTCCTGTAGACTTATTATATTTCAGTTGTTATTTATTTTAATCGATAATCCAGCTTCGAGGTTCTGCCGTTGTATATCACCCCGCAAATACTGGAAGTTCATACACGGGAAACTCTCAATATGCAAAGATTTAGGTCACAAGTTCAACCTTTGCAAAATGGAGAAGACTCCGAACTTCTGTGAAGATTGTGGTTTGGCAAACACAAGTTTGGCTGTTTGCTTCCGATGCAAAAACAAACGATGGCAGGGAAACATGAAACCGAACGCAACAGGCCCTGGGGAGTCATATTTGGGAATGCCATCCAGTTCCAGATCGAAAACGAATGCCACTGAAAACAGTTAAGTTATCCACAACCGCTTATCCGCGATCGTAAAATATAGATGGATTACTGCGGAGATTACAGGGAACAAAACGCATTACTAAGTAGCATTAACCTCAAAGATACATTTTGGCAGACATCTCTCTTCGAGAGTGCGAAAGAGATTACAGCCTTTACGGTTCCAGGACGTCCTCAAAGTTAAATCTATAGAACGTCATCGCATACATCGCATGCATAGAACGGAGAAATTCTTACGAGTGATCTAGAAATTACTAATGAGTTTAATAGTTATTTTTCTAGTGTTGCTAAAGAGTTAGGTGCTAAATTTGACTCTTTGACACGTCATCTAGTTTCGATTTGCCTTTTGATTTCGGTCCGACAATATTTTTTATGACCCCAGTGTCTAGTTATGAAGTTTATTCAATTATTTGTGCTTTAGAACCTAAATACTCAATTGATAATGTTGGCCTGAGTAATTATATATTAAAAAGGAGTTGTACCCGATCGACTGAAAACAGCAACTATAATTCCCCTTTACAAGAATGGTGATCGCTTTGATAAATGTAATTATAGACCTATTGTCTTGCAGCCAGTAATCCTAAAAGTTCTTGAAAAGTAAGGTATGAGTAACGAATCGGCCTTGTTAGAATTCCTAAATACAATCAATATTGGTTTAAATATTGGTAATAGTTGCGGTGCTTAATTTATTGATACAGCTAAAGCCTTCGATATGGTTGATAACAAGCTTCTGGTCTCTATTTTGTATGATATCGGGTTTAGGGAAGTGGCAAATAAATGGTTAGCATCGTATTTAGATGGTAGATCGGTGAGAGTTAAGATAACTGATAAGTTAAGCGATGATAAATTTATTGACGTTAGTATTCCCCATGGGTTCAGTACTAGGCCCTCTGTTGTTTCTCATTTATACTAACTCTGTACTTAAATTGAATCGTCATGGTTATTCTACCGAGTTTGCTGATTACATAGCTCTGGCTTATTCTGGGAATTCTCCCAGTAACGTTATTTCGATGATCAATTCTGATCTAAAAGTTTTACTCTCATGGTTCGACATGCGTCACCTGATTTTAAGCCGGAAAACTAAATTTATGTTGTTTAAATTGTCTGGTAGCTTTAATAGGTCCCTTTTGCCGCGAGTGAATAATCACAGCAGGTTTGAATGTGCGTCTAATGGTTGCCACTCTGAGTGCTTTGACATTGAACCAGTTGACTCGTTTAAATATCTTGGTGTTCACTTGGACACTTGCCTTAACTGAAAAACGCATGTTAATTTAGTCAACCAGTATCGGTCATCAACTGCTAGAATTGTCTACCTTCTTCGTGACTATTGTCCTACTCCAGTGCGAAGAATTGTTTACCATGCACTAGTTATGGCTAAATTATAATCCATATTCCATGGATAGTCGTGCTGGGGTGGTTGTTATTCTGCTTCTTTGTATCCTTTATATGTTCAACAGAAAATGATTTTGAGAATATTTCTAAAGAAAAAAGAACTGAACCATCTTGGAATTTATTCTTTAAACGAATATCATGCCGTTAAAACATTTGTATGTTTATAAGGTATTGAGCGTTTTTTTTAATCGAAGTGGTCAACATATAATGAGAAGCGGTTTTCGTTACAATTTTCGCGGTAACCATCAATTTCTGTATAACATCCCAAGATTTTTCAACGACCACTTGCGTCGCTCTAGTCTTGTCGCCACAACAACCTTTTTTAATGCGTTACCAATAACATTAGGAAGAACATTCATTTGAATTCCTTTTTACCTAAAGTTAAACAATGGCTATTTGAAACTGTTGATATCTCCTTTTTATTCAGGGTTATTACATAAAAAGTGTTGGTGTTTAGTCTCATTTTTATTATATTTACTGTTATAACTATAGTAGTAATGGTTATGGCAGTAATAGTATTAATATCTTAATCATATTATTGTAAACTTTTATCACATTTATTATTCTTATTTTAAACATTTAATTTTGTAAATATTATGATTAATTTTGTATGTACATATTACGCGAATTTCCTTTTGCCGTTTTTTTCGGCACAAAATTCGATATACGAGTATTTTTTTTTTTTTTGAATAAAAAATGAATACATCGAAGACTTGTCATACATGTTTCGCTTAAGGCACTGTCATGGAAGACAGAAGACATGAAAGTTGCCAATATCTTAAAATGTTAATTCCTTTCGCGAATTGAGTGATTTTTTATATGGAATTTTACCTAATTTACTAGAAATAACTACAAAAGAGCGTATGTTTTGATACAAAATAATAAAAATTTGAACTATTGGGAATCGTTTGATTCGAATATCTTAGAGAATGTCTTAGAATGAGTGAATGTGGAATTGTGTCACTATTGCGGCAAATGAACGATATATAAACTAGAAATATATTTCACATATATCATGCGGTACATTTAAAGTTCATTACCTGTATATGTTGCTTATATGCACACAAAAACAAATATTTCAATATTGTTTTTATTTTCGGAGACAATCACTAATCATAACAATGGACGAAAATATAATGTTCGTTTCCCAAATTGTGATATCGAATTACATGTTAGCTTAACATTTTGGGATCCCCTTTTAAATAAAATTGATCGAAATTAGTCCGGATATAATTTAGTCAATCTAAATAGATGATGATGAGGATTAATTGAAATAAGTATGCACCATATGCAAAGTTGCGTGATAAAATCTCAAAAATATTTAGATCTTTGTCACTGTGCTTTGTGTATAAAATATCGGCGAAGGGTAATTTTTATGATCGTAAAGCGAGGGATACCGACTCAGCGTATACACCGATCTTACAATTCACAAACAAAAATCGAATCACACACAGTAATCCTCTAAATGAGGTAACAGAGCAACATTACAATAAACATGTAATGTAAATGTTTCCAATTCACATGAAAATAAAATATCACATTTCACTTGCATTGTGTTATATGTTGTGTACATAATATAGAATATAAGCTGAAGGGTGGCAGCAGCAAAACTCCAGCAACAACGTTTGATGACTGATTAGGCCAATTCTATATGTATACAAAAATATAAATCATCTTACAAAATCTATTTGATTATTATTTATTTGTCGATGTCTGAATAATACACAATACCCCAATGTTAGGTACGAGAAGGTATACGCGCAGATACACAGATTTCCTTCAGTTGGTCATTAAAGTGTTTGGTTACATAATAAATGATAGTTTTGGATTTGTTATAATAACAATTACGTTATTTTCCGTAAATAATCCGGAATATGTACTTAGGACGTAATCGCTTTTGTCATGGGCTTTGGAACATATTTATATATTGTCCATGCTCAATTCACCAAATTTTATTGATTTAAACGATTAGCATAGAAATTGTGTACAATGTGGGAACTACTGGTCTAGCGAATTTTATAAAATGACAACAAACTCGCCATTTTTTTTTGTTTTTCGATACAACAACAATCTTGATAACGGGCACCAAAAAAAATAATATATAGAGCCAATATACAAATAAGGCGGTTTGTAATGCAAATAACATATCAAATAACATCAACTGGTTTTATATGAAAAAAAAAATATATAATATAAAATAAAAATTGGAACCCGACACAATTGTATACAAAAATACATTCAACACAATTAGGTAACTTGAAATATAAAAATGTAACAGATTTTTTTTTTTCGTTTTAGCAGATTAGAATTACAGATATAGAAATGCTCTTTCTCTTATAATGATATGGCAAATTTTCGGTTCTATTATTTATCTGTCTCTGTATACGAAAGTATAAAGGTAAGTAAGTTTTGAATTTCTTTCGATTTTGCGAAAACAAATTTCATCTTAGATCTATTGTCTTTCTGTAATTGCACGTTTGTAATATGATGTATGTAGTACACGGACGGATGAACAAACCAAAATGTACAAATTTTTTGTATCTAATTTGAGTCAATTGTTTGCTTGAAGTAGTTCAAGAAGAATGTTCATATTTTTGCAGTCATTACCGGGTAATTTGAGATATTATTTATTTTTTTTCGTAACATATTTGGATAATATTGTGCATACTTAGTTCATAGAAGTATGGATTGTTCATTTAATTGGCTAATTTTCATCTTTAGATTCTTGGTTGTATGTAAAGCGCCATCTAAACAATATTGCCATTAAATTGAAACGATATTCAACTTTTCTTTCTTTTGTTATTTCAAAATTCTACTATAAGCGAATTTTTACAAGAAAAAAATATTGTACAGTACAGTTGGAGACACGGACCTTCACATTGATCTGAAAATAAAAATTAATTACAAAAAATTACACTTAGTGAACTTATTTAAACTTGTGAAGTTGATCCATTACCTTCAATTTGTAGTTCCAATCTCTAAAATAGTTCAATTAAAATCTAGAAATTGTATTACACCAATAAACTCATCTATTGTAAGTGTATTGTATCTTCTTGTTGGTCTGAAATAGTTTCAAAATTTGAATTAATTTAATTATTTTTCTAATAATCAAAAAACCTCACCTACCAATTAATGACAATTGAAATCTTAAACTAATTAGGTCAAAAACATGGGTGCATTCTATACCATCTCTTTGGAAACTAGATATGTTCTAATCAATTCTATATACCATTACTTTGGAGCCATCTACCAAAAAATATTTAAACTGTACTTTATACAAAAAAATAATAATATACAGAATATTTTCACTTTGAGATCAACTACAAATCAGATTACATGTTATAAAAAATATTGAATTATAAAATACAAATTTTGTAAACCATTTTGTATCACCGAGGTTTTATTAAATCTGCTTCTTGTACCAGATTTCATCATTTTTGATTGAACATCCGAACGCTGGCACATTCAAGGCCAGTGTGCATGAGAGAGTTTTTACTTTAAGGGAAATTCCACAATGGAACACGTTCGCAATGTATAATCAAAAATTAGGGTTTAAGACTTCTGTCACTGGTTAGGCAATCTAAGTCGCGCAAAGTTACTCGCACCCAATTTTGTTGTTAAAGAAATTTAGTTTTTTTCATTATAATTTCTACCCGCAGCCGTTATGACGAAAGCTTTGATAAAACATCGGACAACATAGTGTTATACGTAAGTTGTTCTTCTTAAACATTTTCCATTTTCGACGGGTCGGAACGACAAATTTCCAAAAATGACTTTGGCATCGTGTACATTTTCCTCGATTAATACAATAATTTGATACCGTTTGGGAAGCTTCACCTCGTTTCGTCCATGATCTTTTTCGCACAACGTTGTCGTATCTTATCCACTTTTCATCATCAGTAATCATTTGCTCTAAAAATGGCTCGATTTCTTTCCGTTTCAGCAGCGTTTTGCTAATAGAAATCCGGTCCATTAAATGTGTAACTGTTAATTCATGGGGTACCCAAACGTCAAGTTTTTTTTTGTATCTAGCCATTTTCAAATGGTTTAAAACTATTTTGTGATCAATATTTAGTTCTTTGCGAATTGCATGGCTGCTTATATGCCGGTCTTCTTCAATTTTATGCATGTTTTCATCGATTTTTCCAGTTGGTCGACTAGAGCGAGGTGCATCTTTGACATCCATCTTTGACCATATTTGCTGCTGATTTTGATAAAGCACTTGCTTCATAAACAACACAAATTTTATCGCAAGCCTGAGCCGCGTTTTTACCTTTGTCGTAATAAAATTGTAAAACATATCGATTTTCTTCATTATTTATCTCCATGTTTAAAATGTTGTAACTTTTTATTCATTTCACCAATTTACAATATATACCCATAAGAATTGCCCATACGATCAATGGCTACTGAGATATATGAATGTAAAGCCATCTATACCGGAAAAAAGACCACGAACAATTTCATTTATTTTGAAAAATTTTTATTCGCCATGTAATCTCACATAAGTAAATCACAATTGAGTGAGTATTCCAAGGATTAAAATAAAAATTTGTATGCCATTGAGCAATTTGCGAAAAAAATAATAATAATAATTTTAAAAGGAAGCTCACGAAGTGATCAGAAGTTCGACCTAAAAATTCACAAATGCATAAAATTCACTGGAGATTTAGAAACAAAATAAATTTCCAAAATGCTCTTAATAAACGATCATCTCTGATTTTAAAAATTAGACCAATATTACAGTTGTTCATGATACACAACAAATTAAAAAATTAAAACATTTCTGATATGCTAAAAATTTGGTAAGAAATCCATAAGTGCCGTTTGCATTCCGTATCGTTAAACTAGACTGTTGATTGGTTGTCTTGCACTCCACATTACAAAAAGGGATGTTGCCAAAATTAGAATTTTGGACGAAAAGAGAGCCGGTAACATCGCACATGCAAACATCCTTTTGAAGCATTCGTAAGTAGTTCATCTATTTTGTTAAGTAGGATCGGCAAGTTCTAACTGTTTTGGGATGGTAGCGATGATTTTTTCAATGACGAGGAACGTGCCAACAAGAAATATTTTGATTAGATTCGCCAGACTAATGGAAATTCGACAGAAATGGGTGCCTCTCGTTCACACAGATTTCAGTGAAGCTGACTTGTGATCCTGTATCCAACAGTTTTCGAACGATGAACTTTTGGTTAGAGTACGAAACTGTTGGTTCAAGTTGTAGCGCAAGTGTTTCTGAACTGTTGAAGATGACTGTCCATGATGAACCGACGATAATCGTATCGATCTCGAAGAATGTGCCATGCCACCGCTGCGTGTCCAGTTAAATTTGCTTTTGGGGAGTGTGATTTCTGCGAATTGGTCTGTTCTGAATGAGGTTAATGAATAGATTCTCTAATTTAGTACAATTCATGTACTCGCCTTTCAAAACTGGCACCTTGATTCAAAGAAGGCTTGTATCGAATGACTGATGTGCGTGCGTCGTCTTGTGGTTTCTCGAGAGTGGCTGATATTTATCTCTTTAGCAAGAGATATCGACGCCACGTAGCCGATATGTATCTATATAAATTTGTCGTTTACACACCTGATCCATTCCTTATGAGCTCATTGCTCTTGCGAGGATCCGCTGATCTGCTCATTTTTTTTTTGTAAATGTCCGCTGATCTTTGGTTGTTAGCTGCGCATGCAACCAGTTTATCAAAACCCGTGTTACCAAACTCACATTCCCATGTATGTTGATCCTGACACATTTGCATTTTCGATGCGGGTACTATACCAGGGTTCTTTCCGCGATCACAATTTTCTTGGCCTATGTAACCGTTGGCTCAGATCATTCCGACAACACATGAGGCATGAAATAATGGGATAGATATCAGCGGCTAAGGCGGGTTTAAAGATTCATATGCTGGATCGGAAGCCATGGTCCAATCAATTATTTTGTCTATCTTCTGACAAAAGGAAACTGCTATAGTAAACTTAGATATCGGTCATAGCTACAGCCATTCCATTATTTTCCATTAAAACTATTAAAACATTATTGTATTGGATATAATCTATCACAAGAAACCACTAGAAATACGAAGCAAGGATAAGGCGTGCATATAACCTTGAAAACGAAATATTTCGCTGTCCGATTAAAGATTTCGAATGCCGTAAACCAAATTAACAACAAAAAAAATCTACTTACACTAGAACAATATGTATTCTAAATATAATTAATACGAAAAAATGTTGAAAATGGTGGAAAATCAATTAAATGAATCACATAAAGCGACTAATAATAATAAGTAATAATTTCTAAACTAAACAGGAAAATACTAATTTCATACAAAGAGAAAGTAATACAATTCACCAAAAATAGTTCATGATGGTGTCCAAAATAAGATTTACCGACCAACAACAGCTGATCATATCAAATTGTATTACTTCGCCGTGATGTCCGCTACTAGATGCAGCGACCAATAATGGTAGCTGCTCATACCCTTCCGATATTCCGCTTATATATTTGAAACCGTTGATTTGCCAACCAAGTCATACACTTTTTTGGTTATTATTTTTATTTTTTATATTATCATACAACTTTTTAACTTTAACTACATTTTATTTATAACATTAGTATGTGTATATTTAAAAAACAAAAAGTGGACATTTACATTTAATTTTTCACTTAAATAACAACTATTGTTTATTTAAATCTATCGTTATGTCTACATACATAAGACATGTGTAAGACATATTTACTCGTATTTTAATATGGACTTTTTTCATTTTTAATTTACAATAAACGTGTTATACTTCAATCTCTCGGTCCGACTCTCCCAACACCTTATCTCTCTTTTGCTTTTATAACTTGTCCACCGTCCTTAACGAAATCACATGTTTCGAATCGCCATTTCAATCAAATATGTCTTTCTATCCCCTTTCAATTGCCTATCAAGCATTCACTCATATAAATTGAGGAACTCTAGCTGTCAATAATTAATTGCTATCGGCATACTCAATATTTATGCTACACCATGAAATTTTGTACTAGATGGCGAGCGACAAAAATTATGTTTTTTTTTGCTTAATTAATCCGACGAACGATTAATGCTAACTTTGATTTGTTACACCTATGGCACGGGCTCACTCTAATTCTCGAATAGCTGTCCCACCAGAATAATACTACACTTACATCGGATTCTAAAGGCTAAGTGCCGATTCCTGTAACGTTGTTTCGGCGGTTGAGCTACTAGCAATCCTGAATTAGCGCCACAGTTGTTCACAGCAGTTTTCCTAAAGAAAACAACAAAGAGTCGGAAGAACAAATAAAATACAATATACAACCCTTATCTGATTCTGATGTGAACTTGTCTTGTATAAATAAATTATCATCATCATACTCGTAAAAAAGTACTCGGAATTGGCCTGTAAGAAAAAAGGAAAATTTAGATTTAAATTTGCATTGTATAATTAGTTACAAATTAGACATAAACTTACTATTACGAATTATATTTTTCTTAAAACTTGTTTGTTTATATTAAAGTTTTGATAGATGCAAAACTTGAAAATACATGATGTACTAGATTAAGTAAGAATCAAGAGAAAAAATTGTATTATTAATTATAGCAAATTAAGTTTAAATGTTCAAATCTAGAGGTCACTTTATTATTAAGACAAAAAAGTTGTATAACCAAAAATTGTAGAAAATGAAAAGCTCTTCTTAAAAACACCGTGAACGCGTGAGCACCTAAAATTTATTAAGTAAAATAAATTTGTTATTGTGATAAAAATATTGGAAGCCACCCCTCATTTTTACATCTATATCCTGAACGCGACATTGCGGTTCTGGGAAAACACGCATTACAAGGAAGGAGTAGGCTTTGTCAAATAAGTTTCAACTCGATTTAGCAATTGCTCAGCATCACATAGAGTATACCTGAGTGAATTTTCATGACGATTTGAGCATATTTGGAAAATTGAATATTGTTCGAGTAATTTTAGATTTTGGGGCATCCTTTGAGGTGAAAAATCATAGCTCTGCTCCTAGTTAACAGCACCGTTGATACCAAAGCGTGTCAGTTTAGTTGAGTTTATAAAATTTTAACACACGTTTTCATTATTAAAAATATGCTCCTGACGAAATGGTACAATAGATTGTCACGATTTCATATTTTGCAATTTTTTTTGGGTTTTTGAAATTTTGTTCCATTTGTGGAAATGTTAATTTTCTGCATAGTAGTGTCGTCCGATGCTGGTAAATTGATGGAGTGGCCGAAATACAAACGTTGAAAGCTGACACTCTTTTAATCTAGTTACGCACATTCTTGCTCTGTCTCTATGTAATGTTTCACTAACGGGCAGGTGTTCGACAATTGCAATAACATAGCTACACTATTGAGGACCCGTCCACTGTAATTCATGCGAAAAGAATACAAGCTAGTTCACCGGAATTACAGCAAAGTTGGAAAGAAGCTTTAAAATCGTCGAACGATTTTACGATGTTGAATATCGGATTAAACTAGGTCTTACAATTAAGATGAAATTCAGTTTTGACCTATACATTAAAGGTAAAGGTAATGTAACGAATAATTCTCTACATAGATATAACACTTGGTGGTCGAGTGGTTGAGGTGTACACCACAAAGCGCAATCCCAACGATCTGGTCCAATCAGAGTCCATAATTTTATTGACTAATTATGATTCTTAACATTCAACGATTGTTACTAATATAGGGAGTTGAATTTTATAAAGGCATTTAAACTCGTATTATTTCGAACAGCGGTAAACAACATAAGGTTGTGATTTACCAAGGAGGGGAAACGGTCACAAGGTGGACAGTAAAAAGTGAACAATTTGAAGAAAAAGTGAACAGTATAAAGTGAACAATGATGATAAATAGTTAAATAGTGAATTTGTTAAACATGCAAACTGTGTTGTTAAAAATGGTTTGTAACATTAGACACTTATGAAGTTGTTTTATTACTAAACCCCTTTACGGATATGTTTCGTACGCGTCATCTACAAATTTTTTCGTGATTGGGTAATTGCGAATAACTCATTCGCAACGTAGACAACGTCGATTACTCGTTCACAACGACGATTACTCGTAGACAGCGTCGACAACCACTTGTAATTCCACCAGCAGGATTGAATGATCTTTATATTTTTAACTTATGTTTACGGAGATTTTAGCTACTGAAGCTCAACTTAAACATCATCAATTCTTTTTAAATATTAGTTATTCACGGGCGGCAAAATCCCTTCATGGGATGTGAAAGCTAGAGAGAAAGAGAGAGAGTTATTCACGAAATTTATCCACGACCCATGTTAAATGCCCGTTTTCGACAAAATTAAAAGCTACTGACGAAAGTTGATTAAAACTTAGAGAAATAATTTAAAAGAAGTAGATTTACTCTACTTTAATATTTTTTTCTAATAAATTTCAGTAAAGCACTTGCATTTTCGGAACTTTGTTTTAAATTTAATTAACGTTTGACAATAAAAGTTGTTTCTACTTTTGATTTTTTTTACGTTTAACACTATCGTCTATATAATACGTCCATATAGTATACTCGTGTCGTTCACGCGGCATGTATAAAAATGAGTAACGCTTTGCTGACTCTGTTCAACGCAAGTAATAATCTAAAGTGGTTCTGTGATGACTGCCGTGACACTTTTGGGAAAATGCAGCGGACAATCGATGAATTTAGAAAGCATATGCTATCCCTATCTATAGCGGCATTAGAGCTCTTGCCACTGATAGAGCTAATCCCGAAAAGATGAAAACTCGCTCGTCCAAAAAAGTGCCGCCAAAGGATACCGATACGCCTTCAACCCCGAGCTCTCTTCAATCTAATATGCAGCACCCAAATCTCGTTGTACCGGAAGTTATTGTTGGCACCTGCAATAATGTATCAGACGCAGTTAAGGTCGTTCCTATTAAAAAATATATTTATGCCTCTAAGTTTACCAACACGACATCAGTTGAGGCATTACGATCTTTTTTATGCAGCCAATTAAACATAGCGGAAACCGAGGTTGATTGTCGTTTGCTGGTTCCCGCCAATCAGGACGTGACGCAACTCAATTTCGTGTCTTTCAAAATCGGGGTAAATCTGGAGATATTTCCAAAACTACTTCAACCAGAAATTTGGCCAGTGGGTGTTCCAGTGAGAGAATTCACTAATCGCCCAAAAAACCCAAAATACTTATATCCATAATAGTTCTGCAGTAAACTTACAATTATTACCATTTAAAATATTAAATAACTGCTGCTCCTCTTCTAACATCGAAAACAGCAATAATTATAATTACAATAACACAATAATTACAAAACCTGCCTCTTCGACAATTTACTACCATAACGCTTCCAGTATTCGAGGCAAGTCTAAATAGTTTTGGTTGGGTGTCCTAGACAATAACTATGCAGTCATGCATAATCATTTGTGAGACTTGGCTTACTAATTTTATGAATAGCGAAGAATTCTTCCCATTGGATTATATCGTCTACCGAAAAGATCGATACAACCATGTCACAACAATGAAAGGTGGAGGTGTTTTGATCGCCGTGAAAAACTCAATTCCGAATGAGGTAGTGGCTTCCCATCAAGTTCATGATGTCATTGCTGTACGGTTTAAACTAGCCGCGAACCATGGTATAACAAGCAATTAAAGGATATAGAGACACGACGTAATAAACTACACTCCCTATATAAAATACACGGTTCGAAATATTATCATGAATCCGAGACCGCACGGAAGGAGTTTAAAACATTAACCTGGTTAGATCGAGGAAGATTTAACTTCTACTCCAAAAAAGTTTTGAAATTTTATGAATATGAAAAGAAAGACCGTTGGGTTCCCTTTACCTATGACGTACCTATATGCCTCTGCAAGTCATTCTTCGGAAATCTGCAATTTATTTGCCAATTCTTTTGAATCCGTTTACGAATCGCCATCCATCGATCCAGCAGTTAATTCTTGCAACGGAGGGGAATTTACCCAATTACGGTTCACCGAAGATGACGTTCATGACAGCTTGTCTCAAATTGATGTTAATAAGGGTGCTGGGCATGATGGGTTTCCGCCGATTCTTATTAAGAATTGTGCTGCTAGTCTGGCTGCTCCCATCTCCTTTATCTTTAACGAAAGCATTCGAACTCAAATTTTTCCAGATCCCTGGAAAACTTCGTATATACATCCAATTTTCAAGTGCGGTAAAAGAAGTGATATCTGTAATTATCGTGGGATAGCTATTCTCTCCGCCATTCCAAAACTCTTTGAGGTTATGGTACAAAGTTTTTTATTTTTCCATGTTAAAACGGTTATTTCACCCGCACATCGTGGTTTTTTCGCCGAGAGATCCACCGTTACCAATTTGATGACATTTTGCAGACACTTATACAGCAGTATTGATTCGAAAGTGCAACTGGATGTTATTTATACCGACTTTTCTAAAGCGTTCGATAAAATTAATCATTTAATTCTAATCAAAAAGCTACAGCAATTGAATTGACAAGCCATCCCTACTAAGTGGTTGCTGTCCTACCTCTCAGATAGGTGGAAGTTTGTTAAAATTGGTGAGTCATCTTCTCGTCTATTTCGGGTTACTTCTGGAGTGCCACAAGGTAGCCACATTGGGCCACTTCTATTTTCAATATTCGTCAACGACGTGATTAACTGTATTGTCTCTGCAGATTGCCTGCTTTACGCAGATGATATGAAAATATTTGCACGAATATCAAATGTATCCGACTGTATAAATTTCCAAGCGGATTTAAACAGATTTTGTGAT
Organism: Nephrotoma flavescens; assembly: GCA_932526605.1. NCBI lineage: Eukaryota > Metazoa > Arthropoda > Insecta > Diptera > Tipulidae > Nephrotoma > Nephrotoma flavescens. The sequence goes on along the minus strand of OW052220.1, from coordinate 250,632,313 downwards.
TGGTCAGTTGAAAACAAACTGTTGCTGAACGTGAGTAAATGTAAGGCAATGTCTTTCTAGCGTACCCGCTTTCCGATTATACATCAGTATTCGCTTTGAAGAAGTCGTTAGAGTTAAGTTCATCTCCGATTTGGGTGTTATTTTCACTCGAGATCTCAAATTTACAAGGCACATTGATTCGATAATAAGCCGAGCATATATGATGCTGGGTTTTATTAAACGGAATTGTAAGGATTTCTGTGATCCGATAACTTTGAAATCTCTGTTTGTCTCATTTGTTCGATCAATTTTGGAGTATGCCTCACAGATTTGGTCACCTTTTTACCGATGCCATTCCGAGAGAATGATGAGACCGACTTGATATCTCATCCGCAATATTTGTCAGTCACGAATTATGTTCACGTTTAGATTGTGCCGAGATACTCGCCAGCTTCGGCTTTTATGTTCCAGGGTGCTGCTTGCGTCGCCGGGACGAATTCATATTTACGAGAGCGGTGGCCACAAATTATTGTTTATCTGAACCAATCTTGAACTTATCGCGTGTTTTAATCTTTTTTTTCATAGGTTTGATTTTAGCATGTCAAGAAATTCATTGAGGAACGAACTATTTAAATTTTATAATAACCGTTCTTAAATTAAATAACTTTTTCAATTTGTTATGTCGCTTATTTTTAATAATTGTAATGATTACCGATTGTAACCCTGTAGGTAAATTATATAAATAGATTAATAAATAAATAATAACAGGTCTACCTCGACTGACTAATAAAATCGACAAACACGCGGATTTTCTAAAAATATAATGCATCTGGAAACGAGCGTGGAATCTATGGTTGCATTAATATTCCATTGAAATGTCAACAAACACTCGAAATAATGTTTTGGTTGCTTGCACTGCTAGGAAGTCGGTTTTACCCGATCACAGAATATAACATACAAAATTTATTAATCCGTATAAGATAAGAACCCTCGTATAATCTAAGAACCCTCGTATATTATGTGTACTGTCAGAATCAAGCTTTATTCGGAAAAACATTTAAATTTTTCGAGATTTCACGTTAATCAGCTATCCATAGATTTAATACTGGCTGGTCTCCCTAGAGCATAATCAAACGAATTTCTGAAAACAATGAAAAAATGTTATTTCGATAAGCACTTAAATTGTTAACACAGATGAATCCTATATCAAATCTTCTTCTGATTAATTTAAATCGTTTTTCCAGCATCTGGAAAATTATGATTTGCCGAAATTATAGTAATTCTTTTAAACGACGGGTAGCTTAAAAATTGGTGCTTAATTAAGCTCTCGATTGGTCTCGGTGAGCACAAAATTATTTGTATCGCGAGTTAACCAAATATTTTCGCTGTTGTTGATAAAACAGTTGACCAATAATTCCCAAGAGGAACATTTTTTAAAAAAAATTTCTTCAATCTATGAGCAAAAGGCAAAAAGCAATGAAACAGAAAGTTTTTGAGTATGTTTATTCTTTCTGGATCGGTGGATAGGTGTCGATTTTAAAGGGAAACTACATTTTAAAGTATGAAAAAATTACTTCTCGGTCCATTAGGAAACGGAATGAAGACGGTTTTAGAAAAATTACTATACACTTGATTGGGTCCTGAATTCAAACCAAATTAATCACAATCCGAACGAAAGACATGATAAACTTTGACCATTGTAAGTGTAATGTTCCAGCGGAACAAGGATTTTCAAAGCTACAGCTAGTAAAACAAATAGCAAGAAATAATTTTTTAAGGTCTGTGGCCGGTTTCGAACTGATCCATCTATTTACTCAACACATATCAACCCAAAAACAGTACCTGGTCATGATCTTATTAGTGGTAAAATACTAATAGAACTTCCAGATATATGTATCAAATTAATAACATACATTTTCAATGCTGCAATGAAAATTTGATATTTTCCTGAAACTTGGAAAATTCCACAGATCATAATGATCCATAAACCAGATAAAGATGAAACAAAAGTAGACTCGTATCGACGAATCAGTTTACTGCCTATGATTCTTAAAAAGCTTAAACCAATTCTTCAAGAGCAAAGTATTATACTGGATCATCAGTTTGGATTTAGAGAAGATCATGGAACCATAGAATAAGCGTAAAGAATCGTATCAGAAATCAGAAACTTATTTAAACAAAGAAATACTGCTCTGCAGCATTTTTAGATATCGCCCATCTACCATTAAACTATCATGCGATCATTTAAAATTGCCTGCTAAACCGGAAATTTTTGGTGAATATAATAGTGCATCTTCCAATTTAAATGAAATACACGCAGGGGTTCCATAAGGCAGTATATTGAGTTCAGTGTTATACTTAATTTACACAGTGAACCTTCCTACTTCAAATCATGGAACAGTTTCAACATTTGCATATGATTCAGAATTATTAGCCACACATGAAAACCCTCCAATAGCATCAAGAACACTTAGAAGAAATAGCTACATAATAGTGAATTTAATTTCAAAATGGAGAATAAAGGCAAACAAGCAGAAATCAGCACACATTACATTCACTCTCCGTAAACAAACCTCCTCTCCGGTGAAGTTAAATATCCCAATGCAAAACCATTAAATACCTAGGCCTACATCTAGATAGAAGATTGACATGCAAGAAACATATTGAAACAAAACGACAACAAATCAACATTAAAAGTCGTAAAATAAATTGATTAATCGGAAAACATTCCAACATTAATTAACTCTTGACCGCAATTTCTTGTTGTATAAAATGGCACTAAAACCAGCTTACGGAATACAATTGTGGGGCTCAGCCTGTGCCTCAAATATAATAAAATTGATTTCAACGTGTACAATCAAAAATACTACGAAGGATGGATGATAATCGCACCTCGGTACATACCGTGATCTCAACATCGAAACAGTGGCAGATACAATACAGCAGTACAGCCAAACTAAGTTAGAACAACATCCCAGCACATTAGCTCCAAACTAAGTTAGAACAACATCCCAGCACATTAGCTCTGGAAATATTAAAGAGGCCTAGATTTCGGCGCCGTAAAAGAAAAGATCCCTGAGACCTAGCAAACTAATTCGTATAAACATATTAAAGCATATTAAAGTTAAGAACTAACATAAGTTAAAACTTATTTTTTTTTTGTTTAGTTAGCTTTTAAGATTTGAACACAACTTGTGAGTTTTCCAAGATAGGAAAGATTCAAAAATAAAGCCAAGGGCAGTTATAAAAAAAATCACAGTTAATTGCGACTACATCACTCGTGACTCCAATTTGTTGATCAGTATATGAAAGAGCCAGGGATCCGGCTGTATCGTTTTTGAATCATCGCATTATCTGTTCATCGCTCATTGAAGTTTGGGAATGTGATGAACATAAGCCGGTTTAGTAATGCACCACAACCTTGAAGACAACATTTTAGATAGTGCAAATTTCTGCATTTGATAATGCTCTGCAGCCAGTTTTCCTTTCAAATAGGTGACTGCCACTCAGCATACCATCCAACTGTTGATAATTCCTACCATTTCGTTTTAAACATCTTCTATGGAACTTATATCGGTATAGACCCAAGTGCCCTATAATAGACTACATCTTTCAGCCATCTTGCCGTTAACTTCACTTTATAGCGTTTAATTGATACAAAGACTTAATTTAATTTATTTCCATCGCGATAATAATACTATTGGATAAAAACAAAGATAGCGCAGAGGTACTAATTAATTTTGTTGCGCACGGCTGGATGCCATTTGGCAGAACTGTCGAAATTTTACACCTTAATATCCATGCAACTCGGCTTCAAGTTTCCGGTCGGTAGACAAACCATAGCAAAGCAGAAAATATTTCACGGCAATAATTTTGTGACCCGTATAGTGACGACAGCAAAAAACGATAGCAAATTATTTGGTTATTTTTCAAATAAGTAATTTTAGTTCTAAATAATAGATGTCACTAATTGCATACTATCAAATATTTTAAATAAACTTTACACTAAATTAATTATGAAATAATTTTTACTTATGAAATAAGATTTGCTATAATGTAAAGTAAAATTTTCCTTTTCTTAAAATTTACAGATAATATTTCAATATAAATGTGTTCCTTTAGTACTCGTATTGTTTTGTGATATCCTGTTTTGTGATATCCTGTTTTAGCATATCCTATATACGGGACACCATGGAAAGTGTGCATTTGAAGAGAAATTTCATAAAAATCATAATTTGTTTGATTATACTAACACCTATATTCACAGTTTGGAACTATCGATATAAAATGAAGTCATATATTTTTAAAGCAATGAGGCCATTAGCATCTAGGTGCACTGGGTGTTATCTCCAACGATTACTGTTTACTATGAGTTTGCTATGAATATTTAAGTACTTTAGCTATGGGATGATCTAAAACTACCCGTTAAAATATTCAACGATCGTATAGAAAAAATTGTTTAATCCCAATTAACATTACCACAACAATTTCAGAAGCCATAAAATTGTTAAATTCAATTTACAAATCTCTTCACAATAATAACAATACGCATAATAGATCAAACATTAGAAAAAAAAATTAATTTATGATGTAATTATTAGTTACCACTAGCGCTATAGAAAGAAATGATCGAGCGCGGAATGATTGAAAAGAAGCGCTGCTCTACAACACCATGGTACATGGGTAAAAATCTTAAAAAGTAAATAATCATAATGGCTTGGTGCTTATGCTGGTGATCATCATGATGAATCGTCTTAAATTGTATACAGAGCGCGCATAGTAGAAATAAAAAAAATTAATAAAGTTATTTGTACATGTAATTGAGAAGGATCGGAACATTTTTTTTTTGTCCGATCATCATCATCATCTGAAGATTTTTTGTTTCTTATTTGTATTTGTTAAATAAATAAACAGATTATTATATGTTGAATGTAAATAATATATGGTTTTAGAGAGTATAGAAAATGTATCTTTTCTTCTTTCTTATATACATCCAAATTTTTTAGTTCTTTTTGATAGACTTCAAATCATCAAGATCATAACCATTTATTTAATCGAATGAAAATAGAAAAACCGCACAGCCAACACTTTAAGACCGTAGCGCTATATAGACATGTACCGTGGCTAGGGTTTGTGGTGGCTGAACATGTTAAATTAGATATTAGAAAATTTTTCGCGGCGCAATGTTTGAAATCTCAATAAAAGATGAATTAAATAATCTTAGCTGTTATTTGTTGTTGTTGTTGTTGCGTTTATAATTAATAATTACATAAAATTTCGGTAAGAGATTTCGTTTGTGTTATTATTTTGTGTATATGCCGAATAAAGTTTTAACACTTTTGTGAAACACATTGAAATTGAATTAATTGGGATAGTTAGAGGTTAGGTGCGTGTATATACTTACATACATCTCCTCTCCAGATAAAACAGTTTTAAAAGTAATATTTGTGTATATTGAAGAGTGGGAATATTTTGATGAGGTATTTAGAGGCGCCTGAATTATGACATTTTAATTTTATGGTTTAACATAGCACGATGACTTTAGAATATTTATCGTTATGAGATATTTACATATCGATGCGGTGTGTTTATGTAACGTGATTATGAATAAATATATGCACTAATTATGTGTAGCCTGGTAATAATCTTTTTGATCTTTAATATAAGTAATATGCAAACACACAAAGCTCGAACTAAGTCACACAAATAGTATTGTACGACTACGTGTATTGCGGAATTATTTACATGTTGGTGTCGAAAATAGGGTAGTCAATTGATTTTTGTGTAGATAATGTCGATAATTGGTAGAGTTGTTACAAATTGGCGATTTCCCAAAATGTTGGAAGTTAATTTTAAAATTTTAACATAACAAATACTTGAAATTGGTATGTCGTAATGCCATCTGTTTTAGTCTTTAGTAAACTCTATATAAAATAGTATTATAGAACAAACAAATAACAATTTCTCTTACCAGAGGAAATACATTTTCTGTCATACTTGCCACTATTTAATAATTTCTTTTCCGAAATATAATAATTTCGAAAACAAGTTCAATTTCCATCGACATTTCCGTCGAGTTAAATTGCTAAGGAAGTTTGAGGCAAAATATTAGGAAATTGTAAACGAACAGATTTCCTAAGATGTGTTTGGTTAATATTTATTTGGTACGCGCGACGAAGTTTGTATGTCGTGCGGCGTCTTCCACTCAAAAAAATGTGGCAGTCATTCTGAATAAATTGGCAATCTTTTTGTTAATTTAAATAAAATTTGACAAAAGTTTATCAAAATTTATTCACAAACGTGGTAATAATTTTGAAAATTTTATTTTCGTTTTGACGTAATTTTAATTAAGTTTGACATAAATTTTTATTTGATTGATAAAAGATTCCTTCGGTTTGATAGATATGACAATTTATTTAAAAAAATGTTACTTCAATTTCAGAAAATTTTTATTCGTATTATAATATATTTACTCACATCGATGAACATTTTTTTTAATTTAATAATATTAATGCGTAAATTGAAAAATAGTTTTTTTTATTTAATGAAATATATTTTCTAATTGATTGAAAATGTCATTTCAAAACAATTTTTCATATTGATAGAGAATTTTATTGGATACATAATTTAGTTTACTGAAATTGACGAGCTATTTTTTCAAATAAATAGAAGATTTCTGTTAAATTTACGATTTTTAATTTTTATAAACTTAATCAATAAATTTCTTTTTTATAAACTTAATCAATAAAATAAAATGTCCCTCAGCCTAGGGTACTCAGAGGGCTTCGGCTGTCTCTGTATACACCTAGGTAACACCAAGGAAGCCGCGTCCACGTCGTGGGGGCGGATACTGCTTCGGCAGTAGCAAAGTGCTACCGGGGACAAAATGCCAGTGGTAATAAATTGGCTAAAACAAACAATGAATACAACAAGTACGGAATGTAATACCCCAGGTGGTACAGCAGCAGATATGCTGACAAATCCACACTCTTCGGAGGCAGGCCCAATAGATTCTGGGGTGGGCCAATCATTGTTTACCCATTTGGACGAAGTTCCAAATTACCAAGATGTTCAACTGAAAATATGTTTATGAGATGAAAAATGCTGAACTCCGTGAACAACTACAAGAAATAAAAGAATTTACACCTGAATTGAAAAAAGAATTTACAATTTTAAAGAAAGAGAATGAAGAACTCAAAAAAACAATTGAAACACGTGCAGAACTTGGGACGAAGTATAATCCTGCAATCGATGACGACATCAATCCATTCCATACGGATGAAGAAGAATTGGAAAGAGAAACAAATTGGATGTTGAAACGGAGTTAAAGACCAAGTAAGAAAAGGAAAGCTCAACACTCACCAGAAATGGCAGAAACTTTACCATCAACTTCAAAAGAGGTTTCTAGAAAATAGTTAATTATCAAGAAACAAATAGCTCTAGACCAACAACCAGCTAAACCAAAAGAGAAATTACTTCCACCATTAAATGTCGATGAGGTAGAAAAATCATCCGAACGGTAACCAGCTCAACAAAATGAAACACAGACAAAGGTAAAAGCCCCACCACCGATTTTCATGTTTGTTACTCCAAACTACTCAGAAATCCAAAGTGTAATGAGTACTGTTACGGAACAAAAGTATAAAATTACTGCTCTGAACAATAATGTGTGGAAGAATAACACTTCAAATTCAAACGCATACAGAAACTTGTCAATGAAGCTGAATACGCAAAAATATCAGCGGTACACGTAGGAAAATAAAAACGATCGTCCCATCAAGGTCATGGGAAGAGGGCTACATCCAACCTGTGAAATTAATTCAATAATGGAGGATCTAGAAAATAAAGGATTTAAAATACTTGATGCCGTAAACATTATTAAAAAAGAGAGACGTAGCGGAGAGAACCGACTAGAAGCATTCAAAAAGAAGGCTTCCCCTGTTCATGCTAACGTTTGATAAATCCGAGCAAATAGAAAATATTTACAATATAACTGACATACTCAACATGCGAGTAAAGATCGAAGCTGTTAAAAGAGGCAGTACAAGAATAGTACAATTTAAAAAATGCCAAGGCTTTAACCATACGCAGCGATATTGCGCGCGCGATCCAAGATGTGTGAAATGTGCTGAAAACACCTAACACAAACTTGCACAAGGCCGCTTCAAATTCGAAAGAAAACGAGGCAAACGGTACCGAAAATTTCAAAAACACTGCCCAAACAATTCTAAATAGCCTTGAGGAACAGAATAAACTAAATAAGTTAATTCTGAATCAACTTAACCTGCTGGAAATACCAAGTTCCAAAATAGTTAAAAATAAATAATGTCTGCAATACGTAGTTCAACTCATAATTGCGGAGCAGAAACCAGACATCAAAAATACTCATTAAAAATAGCCATATGGAATGCAAACGGATTAACACAACACCTAGAAGAATTAGAACTATTTCTAAATACAGAGAAAATTGATATATGCTTAATATCAGAAACACACTTTACCAGCAGCTCCTATGTATCAATCCGGAGATATACTTGTTACCATACCACACATCCTGCAGAACGAGCAAGAGGAGGCTCAGCTATATTTATTAGGGATAATCTCAAACATCATGAAGAATTAAAAATAGAAAAAAAAGCCATGCAAGTAACCACCGTGACGGTTAAATTTGGTCATCACAACACCTGTAATATATCTGCAATATATTGCCCCCTACGGTATAACCTAAAAAAAGAAGACTACATTAATCTGTTCCAGAAATTAGGAAGTAACGTCATTGTCGAAGATGATTTTAATACAAAATATACTTTCTGGGGTTCAAAATTAACCTCTCCAAAAGGCAAGGAATTACTTGCAGCTGGCCAATACTCAAACTGTGAATTTTAGTAAAAATGCCATATTACAGGAAATATAGTAAAAATGACGGCCAATTTCACTTCTACCAACACTAGCGAAATTGTTTGAGAGGCTGTTGCTCAAAAGATTGAAAAAAGAACCATAGAACAACGAAATATTATCCCAGAATATCAGTTTGGTTTCAGAGAGAAACACTCAACTATCGAGCAGGTTCACATCTTACAGATGCCATTGAGAATACATTAGAGAGGAAAAAGGTTTGCTCCGGTATCTTTTCAGATGTGGCACAGGCCTACCATAAGGTATGGCACAGAGGTTTACTCTTCAAACTACATAGAAATTTACCAAAACAATATTATATGATTTTAAAATCATACATAGAGAATCGCCACTTTCGGGTGAATATGCCGAGCTAAAAAAGATTTCGGCAGGAGTCCCGCAGGGTAGTGTTTTGGGACCTATTCTTTACCAACGCTACACCAGAGATCTACCTCAATTAAACGATGTTACCGTTGCAATATTTGCTGATGACACTGCGGTTCTCTCAGTAGGAGACACTATCGAGGAATCGACAACGAAACTTCAAGAAGCATGTGACAAAATCATCAAATGGTTAAGCATTTTTGTTAAAAAAATGCTATATGGTTTCGGTTTGCCGTCTGACCGTCTGTGTGCACGATAACTTGAAAACGGATAGAGATATCAACTTAATTTCTTCACTAAAAGTTCAAGTAATTCATTGGAATGATCCCTGTTGATTTGGACATTTCGGTGTTTTGGGTGTTCGGAGATATGTAGGATTTTGTTAACCCCCCTCCTTAAAATGGATAAAAAAAAATTATTTTCTATTCTATTTTGGTTTCATAGAGCATGTGAATGTGGAATAAAAATATAACTCGTGTGAATGTGAGCTTGTGTGGGTGGTGTGGTTAAGTGGGTGGTGGTATGGGAGGTGGAGGAGGATGGGATGAGGTGTTTTGGGTTTGGCGTGAGAATTTGAGATTTGGTGGATGAAGGTTTGTGTGGGTGGTGTGTGTGTGGGAGTGGGTATGGAGGTGTTAAAGGGTGATGATATGGGTGGTGTGGTATAAGGTGGTGCGAGTGAGATGGGTTTTGGGGGTTTGAATTGATAGTGGGTGGGGTGGTAATAATGTTTAGGTGTGGTGGCTTGCGTTTATTTTAGTGGAAAAGTAATTTTCTTATATTTTATAGGCAATAAAAATGCTTATAGAGTTCGGCTCCGAACCTTTCCCGTCTTTTTAGACTTATTTTCAATATAGATAATTGTTTAAATACTACCAATTAGTTTTTTTTTCAATTCTGCAATTAAACTTCCAATTCTCTATGATATTTTTTGTCTCGATCATTATTGGCGATAAACTCAAAAAAGTACTGTTTAATAAAAGCTCCATACTAGTATGGATGACATTGGACAATTTAAATTCAACACGTAAAATATTTTAAAACATATTTCAACTGCACGAATAATCGAAAAAACTTGATACTTTATTCCGTCAAAATAAATATTTTTTCCGGGTTCTCCAATGAGCCTTTTTTATTAAAAACAGTTGTATAGCTACACTTTCATCAAGCCTTTGTTGAATTAGTTCTTCAATCTGTTGGACTGTAGCACCAACCAACATAAATGACTGTTGTGAATCTTTAATTGTAATTTTATTTTAACTATTTTCTGTCCATTTACTTTCTTAACCATTCTAGTGGTTGGCAGACGAACTGAATTAAATACAAAGTTGTTGCATGTAAGCCGTCTGAAAAAATAAAACATTTTCGATTACCAAAAATAAATTGAGTTGAATAAAAACACTTACTTTCAGAGAAATTTCTTTGCTATTTGAGTAGATTATCTAATAAGCATCTTGCATTTCTATCTTTAATTTTTCTTCCAAAGGCCTCCATAATATTAAATGCAAATGAATTAAACGTGGCTTCTAGAATACATAGTTTTAAAATCAATTTCAATCTAGTAAATGGAAAGAAAGAACATTTTTAAAAATTTAAGTCTGTAAATGTATATAAAATTTCCCCCCTCACTGGTAACTCCATCTTATCAAGGGATTTGACCGCCTCCATTGAGGTTTTATGAACATATTTTTCAATGTTCGATGTCATCACCAGGAATCAAACTCATGACCTCCAGCTGAAGCATGCTAACCCCTTAGCCATCTTTTGCCTGTTTGCCATCTATTCGAAATAATCCACGAGGGTATTAAGGTTAAAAGAATGGCCATTTACTCAGCAGCAGAACTATATCACGATTACTAATTAGTTCAAAGTTTGGAGAACAAGTCGGAATGAAAAAGGTTCAAATTCGAAAACGTTAATTTCGAGTTGATATTATATTTAGAAGCTGAGTAAATTCCACGTAAAGTTAAAATTAAGTTTGATTATTAAACTTTTAATGATGGGAAATTCAAATTTAGAGTTTAAAAAATTAATTTTTTAAACACACGCCGGTTTAGCACTCAATGCCACGCTGGCATAGGCCCATGGTGCTACATTCACCTATTGACGCAACTACCATCTGTACGTTGCAAGCTCTATGTGACTGGAAGATCGATCGGTGCTGAATTCTGCACTCCAACAGGGGGTCATAGCTGTGTTATTAACATCACGGAGCATAGTCGATAATGAAAAATCGCTTTTTTGAGCCCCTGCTGGGATTCGAACCCAGTACCTTCCCGTCCTAGTGCAAAAGCTTTAACCTCTGCATCTCTGCAAATTTAGAGTTACAATTACAAAAAATGTGATTTACCGAAACCAATGTTTTTCATTCGAAATACGGCCGAAACCTGTGACGGGATTAGGTAATCAGCATTGAAAAATAAACAGTTCGAAAAACCGTCGAACCTAAAATTTTTAGGTTAAATTATTTAGAAATAAAATAAATGAAATAAAACGGAAAGAGATTAACAAAATTAAAACATTTTTCAAACTAACGCTGTGTAGTTCATTGAAACTAGTTAGTGGTCCTACCAGGCGAGAATGCGAGCAATAGTGTGACAAATGTAGACAATTCACCACAATGAGGGGTTGACATTTGAGTGTAGTTTACGTGGTCCGTAGTGTAGTGTAGTGTAGTTATGACTACAGCACTTATATGACCGTTTGCCTGGAGGTGTAGTGTAGTAACTCTACCATTACGCCCCTATTGTTGAAATATTGTGCTAAGGATGGTTGAAATTTCTCGATGTTTTATTTTAAATTATATATGTACATATTGACGATTGTGTTTAGCGTTGGCGTGTTCTTGTTTATGTTCGAAAAAGTAAAATATTTAGTACACAAAGAACTCGAAAGACCGAATGATATTGGATTGAAAATCATAAACGCGATGCCACATACACATTTCTACGGACGACATCTAAAAACAGATTTCGCATTTACGAATTAATTAGAGCATATTTTTGACTCAAATCAATGAGATAATATTATGTAACATATCTCAAGTTAGTAGCTAAAATAAAAAAAAAAAAAAAAAAAAAATTGAATTATTTAATAATTTTCCTAGAAACGATATTTTCTCTGAATAGTATAATTTTACACGTGACCGAACGCACAAAAATCTAAAACGATTTCCGAACTCATCAAAAAATTTTAAACGATTTTTTTCTCTGTTGTATTTTTCTTTGATTACTTCAAAACAAATGACAAAAATTTCAAAGAATTTTTTTTTTTTTCATTATTTTAATATTTTTATTAAAAGTTCATCATGAATATGGCGACACCATGATTAAACATATGATTACAATCTTTCACTTTGACAATTTGAATAGAAATGGCGGTATGAAAATTCAGCTCAAAACAAAATATAAAGAATTGTTGTTGTAAAAATCGTCTGTATTGTTTTCTTGTATGTGGCGAGGCAAAATAAATTTCCGCACGAATCGTCTGTAATTAACGGGTGATTTTTTAAGAGCTTGAGAACTTTTTTTTTAAAAAAAACGCATAAAATTTGCAAAATCTCATCGGTTCTTTATTTGAAACGTTAGATTGGTCCATGACATTTACTTTTTGAAGATAATTTCATTTAAATGTTGACCGCGGCTGCGTCTTAGGTGGTCCATTCGGAAAGTCCAATTTTGGGCAACTTTTTCGAGCATTTCGGCCGGAATAGCCCGAATTTCTTCGGAAATGTTGTCTTCCAAAACTGGAATAGTTGCTGGCTTATTTCTGTAGACTTTAGACTTGACGTAGCCCCACAAAAAATAGTCTAAAGGCGTCAAATCGCATGATCTTGGTGGCCAACTTACCGGGCCATTTCTTGAGATGAATTGTTCTCCGAAGTTTTCCCTCAAAATGGCCATAGAATCGCGAGCTGTGTGGCATGTAGCGCCATCTTGAAACCACATGTCAACTAAGTTCAGTTCTTCCATTTTTGGCAACAAAAAGTTTGTTAGCATCGAACGATAGCGATCGCCATTCACCGTAACGTTGCGTCCAACAGCATCTTTGAAAAAATGCGGTCCAATGATTCCACCAGCGTACAAACCACACCAAACAGTGCATTTTTCGGGATGCATGGGCAGTTCTTGAACGGCTTCTGGTTGCTCTTCACTCCAAATGCGGCAATTTTGCTTATTTACGTAGCCATTCAACCAGAAATGAGCCTCATCGCTGAACAAAATTTGTCGATAAAAAAGCGGATTTTCTGCCAACTTTTCTAGGGCCCATTCAGTTCTTGCAGGAGCTGTATTTTATACGGTTTTACACCAAGATCTTTGCGTAAAATCTTCCATGTCGTCGAATAACACAAACCCAATTGCTGCGAACGGCGACGAATCGACATTTCACGGTCTTCAGCAACACTCTCAGAAACAGACGCAATATTCTCTTCTGTACGCACTGTACGCATTCGTGTGGTTGGTTTAATGTCCAATAAAGTAAACTGAGTGCGAAACTTGGTCACAATCGCATTAATTGTTTGCTCACTTGGTCGATTATGTAGACCATAAATCGGACGTAAATCGCGAAACACTTTTCGAACCGAACACTGATTTTTGTAATATAATTCAATTATTTGCAAGCGTTGCTCGTTAGTAAGTCTATTCATTATGAAATGTCAAAGCATACTGAGCATCTTTCTCTTTGACACCTTGTCTGAAATCCCGCGTGATCTGTCAAATACTAATGCATGAAAATCCTAACCACAAAAAAAAACCCTTTAGATGCGTGTATGTGGCAACGCTTTAACAAACAACAACTGTCAAAACTAATTACACTATACACTACGCCAATTATTCACGTGGTGCGTAGTTGCAAATACACTACACTAAACTACAGCATTTTGACCGTAGTTGATAATACACTTCGGTACTGTTTTTTCTCTGTTCACATGGTGACATAATACACTACACTACAATACGGACCACGTGAACAAGATATATGTCTATTGAAATATTTGTATTACGACCATTTTCGTCAATAATAAATTGTTTCCTAAATCGACGAATGACTTTGTACAGTCCTTCGTAAGGCCTTGATAGACCAATTCGTACTTTGTCAATTCGAACAAATACATAATCGCAACTTTCTATTGTTTTTTGTACAAAAATTGGCGTGGAAATTGACTCGCGTACTTTGACTGGGGGTGACAGCGCATGTTTGTACACGGGTTTCTTACAAAGTCGCCGGATTGGGACTTGAATCTTGAACACTGGAGAAAAATTCTCCTGGAAGCTTGAAAGCTTGGCCATAAACTAGTTCTGCTGGGGAACATTTCATATCGCGTTTGATGGCTAATCTTATGGCTGACTGCTGCATTGTATCGTATTTCCACAAGCTTCGGGTGATGTTTTCAGCTGTTGGCGAAAGCGTTTCACCTAGCCATTCGCCTGCGGCTGGTAGGCTGTGGTACGTATTCTATGGGCGCTTAGTAAACGGATGAGCTCAGAAAACAGTTTTGGATTTCCTTGATCAGCTGATGTTTCAAGAAGTAATCCAAATCTTGAGAATCATGGCGACGGGGCTTTCTTGTATGTGATATGCCTCATGCCATCGAGTGAATCTACCAACTATCGAGATTATGTAAACATTACCCTCGCGCGGCGAGAGAAGACTCAATACGTCCATGTGAATGCTCAAATCTTGCTGACGGTACAGCGGAATGTCCTGGGAACGTATTCTTGAATTGCCAAAATTTTTAAAAACGTTCGGAAATTGTAGTTCATGTATTATTGAATTCCCTACTAATGGAAAAAATTCCCTACTTAGGAATGTTTTCCGAATGTGGTTTATGTTATTTTAAATATAAAGTTCAATTAAAAAGTTATTTTAAATTTCGTTTAAAGTTATATTAAGAAAAAACTAAAAGATAAATAATTTAAAAGAAATGGAAAAATAACAAAGGAAGTAGTGACGAAACACAAACGGATGGTTTAATTGATTTTATGAAAAATCATAAAGATATTTTAATAAAAAATTAGATACTGTAATCAATATCAAAGAAGGAGCAAAATGTTGGGAACACAAATCGTGGAAAAATTGGAGAAATGTTAGTATGCGTGTGTATTAAATATTAAAGCATAATAATACATGCTTATTAAATATTCTTCAGTGTTGGCGGGATATGAGAAACGAAGTGAGAGCTAAAATCTCCGAAAATAAAAAACTAGTTTCCGTCACTGGTTTTATTCATACGAATACGTCATATTTTTAATAATAAGAAATAGTTTTATAAAAAAAATTGCGGCAATTCAAAACAGTTCTGTGAATTTCGTACATCGCGGTGAAATTCCATCACCGCAGCCTGTAAACAAAACAAAAATTATTTTAATTTTCTGTCTATTTGAAAAGTCTAACATAATAAGTTCTCATCAATAAATTTACTACACTACGAAGTTAGACTCGATTCAAGAGTGGTGAATAAACATATTAACTAAGGTGAAAAAAAATTCCCAATAATTCAAAAATATAGAATTTTGGTACATGTGAAATTACATGCGAAAATGGTAAGAGAATTTTGAGAGATATCCAATTGGGGAAATTAATGTGGAATTCAAAAATCCGGGCTCTGGTTGTGATTTTGTGTGGCGATCTCTGTGGCATCGGAACAAGTGGTCCATTTTCAAATCCGAAAGGATGGTAACCTCTATTTTAAATTTAGAATTCGTGGGGCGAGATAAATTTTCAAGAAGTTCTCTCAATTCATCGTCAGATTCTTGCAACCTAGCTAGTGTTTTAAAGTTTAGCTTTGAAATTTCGTCAATGATACCATTGATCCGTCGGTCGTGACAAAGTGACAGGGACCACATTGTTTTTTGTCTGATATATATATGTTTTACGTTCGTCGTAAGCCATAAAATCTATAATATCCATAGTTTGCCGTGGGCTCTTCTTCAAGAGGTGATTACTGTTGTAAGGGGTTTTTGGTTGGTGTAGACGATAAATTGCCTTCCTCCTACGAAGTACCTAAAATTCTTTACTCCTAAATAAATAGGAAGTAGCTCTCTGTTAAAGACCGAATATTAGTTTTCTACCTTTGATCGTTTGCGGGAAAAGAATCCCAGCGGTTGATAATATTCATTGTTCCACTGTTGTAACACTGCTTTCACGGCAACATTTGAGGCATCTGTGGCTATACCAAACCTGGCGTTACTCTGGGCCAACAAAGTTGCGTCAGCAAGTGCTTTCTTATTTGGACATTCCCACGAACCGCTGGATTTGTCTTATTGATGTTTGGATCTGGAAACTCTTTGATAGCTTCAACTCGTCTTGGTGAAGTTAATACGCTGTCTTCGGAAATTTGGTGGCTAAGGAAGTTGAGTGCATACAAGCCGAACTCACATTTTGGAATTTGGATATTTTTTCCAAATTTAACTAATCTCTCAAACAGTGGGTGCTCCTCATTTTTGCTTGTTCCGAGTGTATCGTTTCTGCAGACGTATATAAAATCTAAGCCTTTGTCCACTTCGTTCATGAACGACTAAAATGTCTCCGCAGCATTCCGAAAGCCGAAGAGTATTTTTGTGAACGCAAATAGTCCAGACGGGGTTGTCGGTTTTGCCACGTCCTCACTAAATCAATTTTTGAGAATACTTTACATCCTTCGAGGTATAATAAGAGATATACCGATCCGGATCTATAACGGCAATTAGACCTCGATAATTTCCATATGGTCTCAAATCTGTCCCGTTTTTCTTTTTGACCAGGTAGAGGGTAGATGCTAACGCAGAAGAGGATGGTCGGCATATTCCCAATTGTACCATATATGTTGGAATTCGGCAAGCTCGGACTTATGTCTGATCGGGTTAAGATGACGTGGTTTTGAGAAAGGCAAAAGACCTTTTCAATAAAAACACTGTTGGAGTTTTTTTCTTGGCTATCATTGCACTTTCCGTTAGACTAGTCCGTGGATCAAGTGGATCAGAAATTCAGCCCCGATAATCCGAACCATTTGTGGCAGAAATGACCAAGTTATTATCTTTGACCGATGAGTTTCCTCGGGAAAGTTCTACGGGTAGAACAGATATGTCGAACCTATGGTAATAATAGCAGACTCCTTCACTGTCGATATGAAAGGATATTTTGGTGGCTAGATCTCAGTGTAATGGCATGAGTCGTGGGAGAATTAGAGGCTTGACTGCTCCTGGCCTACACCGTGAAACAGAAAAATAAAAAAAAATCGAAGCAAAAATAAAAAATAAAAAAAATTAAGTCGACCAGAATTCGTCGAACGTAATTTGAGGAATGTGATAAATAACACCCGGTTAGCGTCCATCCGACGGCGACCGGACCTCCCCGAATGACAATTACATAGTCTTCTGAAGAGACCCCCGAATGACCCATCGATCCCGAAAGGCCGATGCCAAGCAACGTATGGACGTCTCTTCAACAGACCAGGCGCTCTTTACTCGGAGAGACCTCCAGCGATATTTTCACAATACACACTCCGACATCTCAACACTACCAGAGGGTCACGAGGAGACTTAGTGAATTTTATGGTCACCCCCGAATGGGCGACACATACCCTGTACTCGCCACTCCGACACTGTAGAGGTTCTGCCCTCTGTTTCTGATCCCCTTGGGAATGAAGGGGATGAAAGGGAGTGGCAAGTCCAGCCTGTAAATATGGCACCGGCACAATGAAAACCCCACCGAACCGTAGAAACATTTCATTTTATTCGATTTTATTGGTCACATAAAAAAAATAAAAAAGACGAAGCGAACGAATAATAATCAAACGCCGCTGAAATCGCATTGCAAAATTTTAATAGACCTACAACAACAAAAGGAGCCGAGACCGAGGCCGAACAAAATTAGAGAACCAATGTACATCCCCGGCCGCGTGCACGACCACCGTATGTATGGTGCTCGATTACAATAAAAAAAAATCAATTTAATCGAAATAAAATTAACCAAACAATTAGGAAATAATTTAAATATTTAAATAAAAAAAAAATTGAAAAAAAAAAAATTAAATTAAGACAAAAATTGTACCTTGACCTTCAGCAAGGTCATCCTGTATGATGATGGTGTCTCCCCGAATTTGTTTGTAAAAAATTTCATCAATGGCCGGGTGGCCGCTTGCTCGTTGCAATGCGGGGTCTTTGTTGGACGTCCTTGACAGTAAACAAAGTCAAGTGATCTCAACTGGTCACCCGAAAACTCGTAGGACATGGGCTCAAACCCGAAAATATTTTTCTGTTGAGCGACCTTTGCGCCTTGTAAATAAATTTGGATGGCCTCAACTGGCCACCCTGTATTGTACCGTTGCGAGGCCTATCCCCGATACTAATAAAACAAATGGCCGGCTAGTCACCTGTACGTTGCGCGTTGATTCGCCTAAGAACCGTAAAATCACACGCAGAGTCCCTGTCGCACTTCCTTGACAGTAACCAAAGTCAAGTTTTGTGGGCTCGCCAAAACCCAAAAATATTTGTCTGTTGGGCGACCTTTCCGCCGGTTCACCCCAAAACAACCAAACTCGAATACGTCGGGATCCGTTCTTGAGGCGAACGAACCTCGTGTCGGCCATCTTATCAGACTGCGTTGTGGCATTCACTCCGAAAAATTAAAAATTTTAGGCCCCGAACATGCGCAGCTCAGGTACCAGTGTGGCACACCAACCCACCACAGCAATACAATAATCAACGGTTTGATTGATACCGCTCCAGAAATTTACCACGTATTCCAACGCACTCTCAAAAAAAATATATGGATTATCCTGATGGGATAACTACTTAAATTAAAATATTTTTTTTTTCGTTTCCCAACACAACAAAATTTCAATTTAAAACACCTGTACTGAAACTTTTAATTTTCTTTTAAAATTAATTTTTTTTTATTTATTCAAGTTCCATTTTTATTTTTACAATTATCAGCTACACTTTTCGACCAAAAACTAGACGCTTATCTTTTTTTATAATAAAAACCTGTATTATTATTAAAGTCGGACCCAACTTATCACAAAATCAAAACTAAAACTGAGAAACCCAAAAAAAACTCTCGCACCAAACAAAAGTTCTAGAAGCATCTAAAACGAGAAAACATACAAAAAAACTCTCCTATAATCTCATCGCTCGCACACACGCACAAGGTGCACATTGGTCTCGCTCAAATTATTTTATCGACGTCTATGTATAATATAGGGTGAATACGGAAACATAGAATAAAATATTAAAGCCTAAAGGTAGATGGCACCACCTATTCAATTACAACGAAATTTATTTTTTTAAAAATGAAAAATTAAAAAAAAAAACAAATTAAATTGTGTTATGACCCTCAAGGTGTCGTAAAAAAATTGCCGTGGTTACTACACTTGCAAATCTATTTAGATTCCATGCCAGCGAGTCTCACTTCGATTTTTTCTAAAGTGGAATCCGAAAATAGTTCGGAACTAGAATAAGTTAAGTTCCGTAAGGAAGAAACAGTGGGTCCGGTTGATTCATTTAGTATATCAGCGATTTCAAGTGATTACTTATTGATCACAGGCCAGGTTGCGCATCAACCAATATACGTCAGAGGGCTTTCTATCACCCAGTTCTATTCTATTCACCAAAATCTCGAGGCGTCGTCCCGCCAATGGAGTGTGCCATTGGCCATTGGAACAACCTATGATGCTTTTTTACCATATTCCACACCAAACAGTCACTCGTTTGAGGTGTAGTGGCTTCTCAATTGTCGCGTGTGGATTTTCTGTGTCCCAAATATGACAACTTTGTTTGTTCACATAACCGACGAGTTGTAAACGAGCTTCGTCGGAAAAGAAGATTTTTTGATAAAAATGCTCATTTTCTTCAAACAGAGAATTGGACCGTATTCAGCAAAGTGAAAACGCATGAAACAATTGCAATAAAAATGTTGAATCGTCTAAACCTATAGACCACTTCGCTACAACACAAATTTTTAACGCGCAGTCGAAATTTTTCAACATTTTTTCAACTTTTCTAATATTTGCGATTAATTATAAAATTATAAACAGAGTATCCGTTCAGAAAGTCTTGTTTGTTGGAAATATCGGTGGCTGGCTAATCCTCGAACAAGTTCACGCTTAAATTCCATTTATTTAAATTTTGCAAAAATTGATCAACTTCGGCGTCAATAATAAATGTGTAAATTTCGGTCAACTTCGGAATATTTAGCAACTATGGGGCCAATTACAATCGGCAATGCTCAATCACTTGAATATTGGGTACAAGTTTATTGTTTCCAAACTTTTGCGTATTTTTGGTTCTTTTAGTCATCCCTACAATTTAGGCAATGTTTTATACAGTGACCTTCCCCCATTTATTTGGACGCGAAAATCTCTCTTAGACCCCTGCACACAAAACCGAAAAGTAGGATTATAAATCAAAACACATTTAAATGTAAGCAAAATAATTTATTATAAAGGTTCGAGCTTAAGCTTGATCGGCTTATCCGACGCTATAAAAGGTGTGCTTTTACTAAATATAATCGTTTGTGGGGTATCGACAGTTGGTACTACACGGAAGTTACGCAAAATTGATATTATTCCTAAACGGGTTTGCATCATCCCGAACCGTAGCCCGACACAGTTACGAGGACCCCCTCCAAATGGTATAAATGCAAATGGATGGCGTGCTGCTTTATTCTCGGCGGTGAATCGCTCAGGATCAAACTCATCAGGATTTGGATAAATTTCTGGATCACGATGTAAACCAAAAACTGGTATGAATACTTGAGTTCCCTTTTCGATGATATGTTTGGTACCGGGAACAATATAATCCCGTTCAGCTTTTCTAAGTAAATTTTCCAGAGCTGGATATTTGCGTAGAGTTTCAAATATTACTTGATCTAGATAAGGCATCTCGTTTATAGCCTCATACGTAATTTCATTATTATGTTGGTTTAACACTTCGTGGATTTCTTTGCGTAAACGTTCTTGGATTTCGGGTTGTTTGGCCAATTCATACAAACCAAATGTCATCGATGAGGCAGATGTTTCGAAGCCGGCTATGAAAAATAAATATACTTGAGCCGCAATATCCAGATTAGTGAATTTATCCGACGTGTTTTCGTGGTTCTTTTGGATTTCTATTAAAAGATGCATAAAGTCTTTTCGTTCCACATTGTTCGATTTACGGTACTGAACAGTTTCATTTACAGAACGAGTAAAAAAGGCACTATGATGTTTTTCGACAGCATGTACATGAAGTTTTCTGGCCAACCACGGGAAAACATTTCCAAAAAACATTTTATATTGTTGAAGTGATGGCGGATTAAAAATTTCACGACCACAAATACGAAACTCCGAATCGGGATTTTTAATGCTGTTGCATTCGATTCCGAAGGCACACGAACCGATTACGTCTGTGGAATAGCGAGACACAATATCCTTCATATCAAATAACTCGCCACGCTGTGCAATTGGAAGGATATGATTGACCATCTCATTCGCTGTGATCAAAACGGTTTCGAACATCATTTTCATTTTGCCACTAGTAAATGTTGGTGTTAATTTGGCCCGCAAATCTTTCCACGCATCGTCTTCAAGTGCAAATAAATGAGCAGACAATGGATCGTCACGCTCGTTATAATAAAATCCACGGTTACGGAAATTATCAAAATCACGAACTAACACATTTTTCACTAATTCCGGATCGGTCACCAGAACCATTGGCATGGTGAACAAATATACTCCGACAAATGGATTTCTTCCTTTCCATTCATCATATAGTGCTTTTGTGATTTCAGCCGGATGTCGTGTTACTGCCAATCCTTGGAAATTTCCCATCGGGAATTGTGGTTTCGGCGAAGGTACACCTCGATCCGCCCAATACGAATACTTTCTACGGATAAACGCATATACTAGGGCCAAAATTGTTATAATGCCAAAAAGTAAATACGTCATGACTGAAACGTTAAAAAAATGTAACTTTTCACTTTGAATGTTTGTAATCTACTACTACGGTCGAGTTTATGTTGTCTTGCTTTATATAGCCAAATTTGAGCACATCATCTTACTAACGTCATATCCACCTTATCTGTAATTGTCGTTATATTTCACCGACTATTAAATAAATTATGTTGATTAAGTGAAACTGATTAAATTCACATACTGTATTTGAATAAGTTATTACAGTCAAATTTAAACCATATAAAATTCCAAATGCTATTGCATACTTCCCTCTTTATTTTATCAATGAACTGTGTACCTGTGTTTGATAATATTTGCAATTTTCAAGTATGTGCAAATAACGGAGATTACGAAAACACGTTTTATTCATGGTTATCAAATATGTAGTATCATTGGCAATGGCCTTCGAAAATGATAAAAAATCCAAAATTTTGTACTTGTGTCAGCTCGATGATAAGAAGCTTTTGGCTTTTTATCATCTCTTCTTTCGAATAAACTAGATAGCAAGGTTGTGACTCCAGTTTAAAAATTCAGTTGGTGCGGTTATGTTACCGAGAATGATTTAGTTAAATACAATTCAGGAAGTACTTTAAATATCCAGATTTATTTCCGGAATTAATGAATTGTAATATGCAATTTGGTTCAGCTTTAACATGGCCCTGTCGGAGCATCCGTCTAGAAGCTCAATATACTAGACCATGTGTAAACATAACGTTCACGTGGTGCTCCCTGCTCATAAAACAACAAGGCTCTGGCGGCCGAAAATGGCCGGATAACCGAACACCGCAAGTGATAATCTCTCCACTGACCAACTATTAATGTCACTGGTTATAGATTGGTAGCTGCTTCAATAACCAGTTCTTAAAGCAATGAGTTCACAACAAACAAGAGTTTTTACAACAAGTGGTACACCAACTTGGGAGCGATCTTTAGATTCATTCCTCCTCACGGTGCTCTTTGGGTAACTCTAAATGAATCAAGTGGTGTAGTGGATACGAGCGGAGGAAGTTTGTCACCGGTACGTGACCTAAATAGATATTAAGCGGGTTGAGCGGTAAGCTCATCTAAACATCTATGTTATGAACTCTAAACAAAAAACTCGGATCACAAACACGACCTCGAAAATTGTACATGAACAACGCTTTATAATTGGGAACATGGAACGTGCTTAGCCTCTTAAGACCTGAAGATCTTCAAGACCTTTCGAACCAGGCAAAGAGTTACACACAACACGTTTCAGTGCACTACAAAAGCTTAAATGGTCTTGGAATGGGATCTACGAAACCACCAATGCTTACATTCTTCAAAACAGCAGCTATCAGAATGCAGGAGAATTAAGAGTTGCCCTTCTCATCCATGGGCGCATGACGAAAAATATCATCGACTTCTGGTCTCTGAATAGCAATCAGAATACTACTTCTGGCCACACAGAGTAAATTATCAAGCCTATAAATAACTTTCCCGTTTCTAGTGCACCTAACATGACTGAAGTAAAAAAAATCCCAAAGTATTAGTAAAGTAACTAAGAGTTGAACAACTGGAGGAGAGTCTTTACCATGAGGTGAAAATACCTAATTTAAATCAGAATAATGAACAGTACCAAAATTTCCAATTCCAGCATTCATGATCTTATAATAATTTATATAATTTTAAGAATTACCGTCTCGATATTCACGAATGGTATATTCGATATTCACGTTGTTTTCTGGATAAGCAAAAGAAATTTCTAGAAATTTCTTCTTTTAGAATTCTGATTTTGGGCTCTCAAGCACCCAAGACACTTTAATCGATTTTATGCAGAAGTTGCAACTAAATACGGACCCGGAGTTTTACCGGATTTTGAATAAAAATTACAGTCCGACAATTCTACATTACCATAGTAAGAAATATTTGTAAAGCAGTCCCCGCCCAAACTCGTAATCATTTTTTGCGTTTAAATCGTTCGCTTAAATATTTTGCAGAAGCAAATATTTTGATAAATGGGATCCCAATATCCCATAAAGTGGTTTATTTGATAGGACACGAGTGCTCTGTGTATATTTGGACATGGTGCAGATCAGTTCCTTAAAACAAAGAATGTAAAAATGCACAGCCCACTTACCTCCTTATCAAACCTCGATTTTTGATATTTGTTTAGCCTAGCACTCTCTGAAGTTAATGAACCCGATTTTAAATATGTAAAACTCGAATATAGACCCGAAGAAAAAAATAACACGGCTTAACAACCGAACAAGAAGACTAAGTAAAACGCAGTTAGTAAGCTTCAATCGAGCTAGAAATTAGGACTCGGACGCTCCCACCTACTGTCAAATAAGATTAAATTTGAAATCAGATAATTAACCTAACAAACATCTCATGGAATCTCATGAAGGCGATGGATAAAAAGCACCCATCCTTTGTTGATAATCAAAAGTTGCTAGGTCGTCTTCTTAAATCACGACAATCTGCTCCATGGACAGCAAAGACACCTTTTGGCAGATACCCTTTGCTCCATCGGCGAGGGATAAGACGGCATTTACATTACGGCAAATTTGTCCTAAGGGGTGGGGTACATCGGTTCTGTGATCGGTAGCGGAGGCCTTAGAGTAATCCTTGAAAAGTTTCATGTAGTAAATAAATTTCCCGTTTGAAAAATTGACAAGTAATACGACCGGCTGGTATCGCTTCATTATCGAAAATTGCTTCTCATTATATGTTGACCACTTCGATTCATTATATGTTGACACTTCAATTAAAAAAAAACTTACGGCCGTACGTCTTCAATTTGGCATAACTACGTAAAGAGTTTGAAGTGCTTCGGCCCCGGAACATACTAGGATTAAAAAAAACAAAAAAAATTCTCATACCGATTTTATCGATTAAATTACTGACAAAACTATGCGCCTTTGGTTTGTACTAGTGATTTGATAATTGTCACTGTATCCATAAAACGAAATCCTAAATTTCAATTGTTCTACTAAACCGGACAAGTGGTACAGTGGTTAAAGCTTCGGCACTTGGACCAGGAGGTACTGTAAATTGTGTCTGATGTACAATATGATTATTGTATCGGCGTAAGACACACGGCATTGAACATTTATTTATGACTTATTATGTGTATCTGCCACCAATTTTTTCTACATTTCGACCAACTAAATTCATGCTTAGTTCATACCAGTTATTGATAGATACCGCTAATCACCACATACCGAAATATGTATCTAATTTAGTTCTTAACTGGAAATTTAATTCAAATGTATCAACCGCTGATTAGAAATATTGTGGAGATTGAATAATTTTATACACTAGACACAATTCTCATTGTGCCATCTATGAACGACTAGCATAAGTAGTATAAATTCAATTTTTTATCTCTATAAAAATGGCCAAACTAAAAAAATAAGTTAAAAATCACTATACATATTTTTTTCACTGAACTGACATGCATAATTTAATTTAACAGTTCAGTGAAATGTCAAAACATTTCCAGAAATAAAATAAATGTTGTCCAATTTATTCTATGTATTCTTTTCATTGAATATTGTGAGCTAATTAAATGTACACCATGTAACATTTCAGCTTCCGGGACAGGATATAATCAGTAATGAAATGACCGTAAAATAAAACTTATGATGCTCGACAGAAAGATAATACCTGAATGCCCTGCGAAACTACTCCCCTCATTAATTCCACCTGCGAAATTACTCCCCTTAATTTTATGTCGTATGCCTGACGCCGATTTTTTTTGTCAAAATTTCCGACTAACTAAATTGGTCATTAGTTCAACCAGGTATTGATAGATGTCTCTAATATTTATAAACCAAAACTATTTAGTTCTAAACTGCAAACTTAGTTCCGATTTATCAATTACCGATTTGAAAGGTTTCGTAGAATGTTAAATTTGAGTTTATATAGCAGATTTTAATTAAGCATCGAATGCGGTTTGTTTTGTGCCATCTTTGAACAATTGGTATGAACTAACCATCAATTTAGTTAGTTGCAAATTTAGACAAAAATCGTCGTGAGGTACAGAGCAATTAAAGCCCAATTCATAAATTTTTACATCAAAACTTAAATTTACTCGGAGGAGAAAAATAAAGTTTTAAAATAAACTAAGAATGTACACCAATTATCATTAAATAAAAAACACAAAAAAAATATTAATTAATAACTAGACCAAAAATAGGGTCAATAATATGTGTGAACTAAGTTATCAATCCATAACTATCCATAATTAAATTTAGGGGAAACAAAAAAAAAACTTTGTAATCATCACAGTTTATGGATGGAGAAATTTGTTGACCTTGGTAATTTTAAAATACTAGAGTTATAATATTAAGTGACTTATAGTCGGTTGCACAGAAAAATGAGTAACGGCCGGTTAGTTGTGGGCCACAGTTAAATGTTTTACATGAAATCTGTTTACGAAATCAGAAAAAAATCAATGCAAACTTGATTAAATATATTTTATTCCGTAGAAATATTTAGCTTGCGTATAAAACTTAGTACTCAGTTCAAAATGAAATGAGATTTTACCGCGGTCTCCAAAAATCTACTTATTTTCGCGTGAAATAGAAATGAAATTTTATTTGGAGAATTTTTAATTTTAACGTATAAATTTGTAGACATACATAAATGAATATTTTTATTTTACGTAAATAAATTAAATTAAATTGACTTTAATTAAAATTTATGGATTTGTGGTATTAAACAAATTGTTTATTGTCAAACACAAACAAATGTCAAAATTTCGCGTGAAAATAATGTGCCTATAGATATTATTTTCACATGAAAATAATTTGGAGACTTTATGCGCACCATCTTTGATGTATTGAACACTGGATTTTTCGCTGGTGAACTGAGTACTATACAAAATGAAAACAGAAGTGGAATTTTCCATTTCAAATTTCACTTTGGTAAATTCGTAAGGTAATTTCACGTGAAATCGAACTGAGTACTAGGATTTAATATTTAAACGGCCAATTCTGATTGAATAACTTTTTAACTAATCGTTAAATATTTCCATGGAATAAAATGTATTTAATCAAGTTTGCGTTGATTTTTTTCTGAGTTTTAAACTGATTTCATATAAAACAAACTGGCGCATAACTAACGGACTGCTAGTCAATTTTTTGTGCAACCGGGCATTACAATAACATGACTATAATTAAAGTTCGCGAATATTTTCAACGTTGGGCGCCATGATGAAAATAGCGATGGATGGTCTTATTTCTGCAGCTCGTATATGTTTCGATGAGTAGTTAGTTTATTTTATTTTTATTATTAATGTTTTGTTATTCGTATCCGTATTATTAATATTTATGCAACTCGATAATTTCGAATGTTTATATCAAATATATATCTTTATAACTTTTAATAATTCTGCATCATTTATTCGTTCATTGCACATAGGAAAAAAAACACAAGATGGCCAAATCTTTTTGGCATTCACTGTCTGTATTAGTATTTTTTTCCTTTGTTTTATATTCATTTTTTTGTTTTGTTTTTGGTTTTAGCTCTTGGTTTGTTCAAATTCAAACATCGACTGACCATCCGTTCCTTTCAAACCATCATGTCATATCGTAGCAATCAATGCTAGTTTTTATGCATAAGATATCATAAATACAATTATACATTATAACAAAAAAAAATCAATAGAAACTGTTTGAATTTAACCGTAGAGAATTAAGGCTAGGAACCTCATGTCACGCACAACCAAAAATTATTGCAGCTCGAAGATGAAGTTAAGAATAAAAATTGATAATACTGAAAGGATACGGAAAATATAATCTGGAACGAAATGCGGAATTCGTTACAACCAGGGGCGATATGTTGTACCATCACTTCGAATCGAAAAAAGCCGAATTCAAAAAAAGTGGAATCGAAAAAGTGAAAGTAGTATCATTTTTGCTTTTCGAAAATGATACAACAAACCGCCATTCGACTTTTTTCGAATTTCGATTCGAAGTGATGGTACAACATACAGCCCCAGAACACAGATTTTGTTCGAAAAAATGAGAGCGAGAATTGAGAGTTTCGAATACAATATACATTTTCATAATTGTGTTAGTATTTTTCTTTCTCGCTGTGGTTGTGTCATACTTAGTTCAATGTCCCATTCCAATCACTCATTATTCGAAATGAAAATATGATTATGAAACCTCAGTTGAGGCGGCTAAATCCCTTGATGGGATATCATGGGCCAGAGAGAGGGAGAGAAATAGTTGCTTATGAAACTGAAAAATAAAATTAAATATTTTTTTATTAGTTTAAGTATGTATAATGAAAATTCAAAAATAAATTGAAATAGAATTTATAAATACTTCATTATAACGTCGTGTCTTATTTTTTCGGCCGTAGTAGAGGTATGGTATATTTCCATTCATTATACCACCAACAATGTTTGTAATATATGTAATTAGCAATTGTAATTAATTGAAAAATATTTAATTTTAAAATAATTGTACACTTTTAATGCTGCAACAAAAACGATGAACAAAATGCTTGGAAATTTCATTAAATGAAAATATGTCATCAAACGTCAAAACAAAATGACACGCATGCGCATTACTAATAAACACTGGTTGGCATGATGTGACGTCGAAACAATTCTTAACACAAATAGATTCTAAAGGCTAAAAATTTAAACATCGAAGATGGAGCTTGAAATTTTGCCTATTGCCTAAAAAAAAGCGTAAGCCTACTGATTTGTTTTTGGCTAGAGTACTTGTATATTTATATAGACCTAAAATTAAAAAAATAGAAAAGTTTGAGCTCAAAAATTGATTTTCGGTGCACCAGCGTGTTTTGGTTTTCTCGTATTGTCTTAATTTTTTTGTTTTTTTTTTGTTTTTTTTTGTTTTTTTTTGTATATTACGCCACAGACACCTATATTTATCAAGACTCAGTAATACTTGTTTTACTAATACATACATTCAAACGCTCTATTGAATTTCGATGGAAAATGAAACAATATAAGTTAATGTTTATAGTTTCAATAATTCACATTTATTTTGAACTCAATTGAATAAAATTATAAATTTAAAATAAATAATAATATATTTCATATGTAGTTAAATAATAAATATACATTTAATGTTTACTTAATTCAATATTTCATCACTATCAATATACTACTAACATAAAATATTAACAATAGTAATAATTATTATCATGATCATAAGTTTTTAAAACTAATTTTTATACATCTATGATAATATTATTTATTGGTGAAAATAACAATTTTTTCTTATAATTTTAGTTAATTCCACTGCAGTTAACTTAGGATTTTGTCTTATTTTGCGATTAATGAACTTTTCTTTTGATGGTGATATTTGTCTCGGACCTTTTGTGCTGGGTGTATTTTGTTTCCGGCCTTCTTTAAAATATCGATCATAAATTTTTGTACTTTTGATTTACAAATTGTTAAGTATTATCGCGATTTCACTCAATGATTTCCCTTTTCTTCTGTGGACGATCTAACTAACGATCTAATATTAACCTACGTACTCTTAACCATTTTGAAAGACCACAATCAATTAAATTACGGGTGTGAAATAAATTAGATATGGAATTGCACTGATTGAATAATAAACAAAAAGCAAAGTAAAGAAAATACGCACTAAAAAATTATAGCTCAAGTGTTTTTCCGTGAAGTCGTATACGACTGAATCAGCCAAGCTACACACGATTTCAGCTTCTGATTTCAAACTAAGTCGTAATAGATTTTTATTGTTAATTGGAACCCTTATTTTATATTGAAACACCAAATTGTTTTGTATTGTTTTGTTCTGTTCTAGCGGAAAAAGGTGAAGCCGGTCTTATGAAACCGTGTGTAGCATGGCTCAATGTTTGTAGCTTTTGTGATCTTCTGATTGGTATTAAGGGGTGAATCCTTTTTTGTTATTGTTGTCTAGGATGGTGGATGGACTAGGATTGTAGGGAGGGTCTGGGGAGATTTTCGTTTTCTTATTAAATTTCAACACTTTGATAGAAGAGACGTGCCGTGTACAACTGAATGTTTCTGACTGTATGTGTGTATATGTATATGTATGAATATATATGTATGCAAGTGTTTACATATGTATGTATACATGTATATATTAGATGCACAATTGAATGTTTTTATTTATAATTATTTTAGTTTATTATATTTTTTTTTTTTATTATTATATATTATTATTACTTTTTTTTCTTTGTTTTTTATTTAATTAATAAATGTTCATATTATTTAGGTTTAGATAAGCAGCAATATATTAATTTATTATTAGTTTTCTAGTAATATACATAGGCTTGTGAAAATAATATTTCTTTGTAATATTAATTGTTGATTGTGTAGTTTAGAGTTGTATTGCCTTTGTGTTACTAACTATTGTCTTTATCTAGGTTTGTTTAGGAAGTCGAAAAGTATTAATATAGTATTCAATTTCAGGTGATTTCCAGATACATATGAAATAATAACATTTTTTCTTAGGTTACTGTTTTAAAGAAGCAATTGTTGATGACCAATACCATCATTATCCATTTAACATATTGAAGCTCTATCCTTCTCCTAGTAGATTAGTTTTGTGTTGTCTTTCCGGACCTTACTTATATTATTTTTAAGTTAATTAGTAAATCTTTTAATTTTCATGACTATAATGAATTAATGATCACTTATTTGATACACATTAATTATAAAGTATTTGCTAGGGTCAGTTAAGATTGCCGAATTTAATTGTCATTGCGGCGTAAACAAACTCTTTTCTGTATATCTTTCTTGATCGAGTAAAATTCAAATTTTTAATGATTTTAACTAAATTTTTATTTTCTGTCATTTTGCGCGTGAAATACATGTTTTAGTATCTTGTTTTTATGTTTCATAATAACTTATGTAATAAGGTAATAAGGTTGAATATATTGAATACAATTAAGTAATCAATAATAATCATACAGTTTGTTTTCAGGTTTAATAATTAATATATGTTTACTGAGTTATTTTAACGACCCGTTTGCAGTGGATTTATTAAGTGCTAAGGGTTTTAGAGAAATTATTAATAGTTTAATATTAATTGTTAATATAATTCAAATAACTATGGTTTCAGGAAACTATATTGTAAGTTGTAGTGGATTAAATTAATAAATATTTATATTATTTAGGAAACCAGTAGATTAATTAAGAATTAATTTCAGGAATCTTTAGGTGGTATGAATTAATATTTCTTTGAAATATTAATTGCTGGTGGTGTAGATTAGAATTGTGCTGTCACTATGTTACTAACTATTGGCTTTACCTAGGTATTTGTAACCAGGCTGATCTAATTAATCAATTTTGTTAAGGTAGCTGAAAAGTATTAATGTAGAATTATATTACAGAAAACTTCCAGATGCACGTGAAATAATATTATTTTTTCTCAGGTGGTTGATTTAGTGAGGCAATTGTTGAAGATTAAAGCAATACCATCGTTATCCATTAAACCTATTAAGCCTTTATCCTTCCACTAGTAGATTAGAAGTAGATTAGAATTGTGTTGTGCTGTACGATCGCTAGGTGTCTGCAACCGGATCGTTCCGTCCCAAAAAAAAAAAACCTTTCCTATCCTTCCTATTGTTATGTGTAAACAGGCTGTAGGAATAGGCCCGGCGTTATCCGGGACTCTTGGCTAGCACTTGGTTCTACAGTCCAATCAATCAATCAATCAATCAATCAATCTATGATAATATTATTTATTAATTTATGACACTTATGGTTTCCTAATAATCGTACATAGAATCTATAAAAAATTAACTAACTTTCGTTTATTGAAATTTGCAGTGGCATAATTGTGGTTCACTTGCTTACAATAATTCAAAATAATTATACTTTTAACGCTATTTGCCGTAGGCACTTGGCGAAACACACTTATACTTAATAAACACATTTTTATTAATCACTTGTTTTTTGTTCCGCAGAATATTTATTAATCACTTGTTTTTTGTTCCGCAGAATATTATTCTGCGGAACAAAAAACAAGTGATTAATAAAAATGTGTTTATTAAGTACAAAATAATTATGTTTGCCATCGGAGAAAGCAACATTTTAAAAATATTAAGGTTCGTTTGGCCACATGAACATAGTTTGTTGGTATCGATACAAAAATTGTCTTGTTGTACACTATAAATTGTTAATTTATACAAGATCACACTTTGGTTACTTTCAGATAAATACTTGGCTTTTACATCATCATCGCGAATAATTTCCTGAAATATGGCGCATGCATGAAATAATAATTGATAGACAACTTCTGTTGATTGAACTAAACCACCCCTTTGTAAATAATCAAAATAGGTATCGTCAGCTTTAGTTCCAATTTATTTTATAAAAATCGTTTAGCACTCGGAACACTGAATCTTTTAACGAATAGAATGTGCAGCAAAGCCACACACATAATTATTAGAAACTTCATCAAGCTCAACGTTCGCCAAATATTCAGTGTCAAATATTTCCTTATAGGCAGATATGGAAATGTCATCTGAAATATTTGCTTGTTCAAGTTCTCGAGAATTTTTAAACTGGCTTATTGGGATTTCTCTTCTAAAAATTTTTCTAATCCGTAATTGGGTTTCCGATTCAGTTATATTTCTATAAGAAATATTGTAACAACGCCCTGATAAAAATCTATACTTACTAAACCTATTTTCTAAGTTATCACTTTGGAATTTACCTAATAAGACATACTAAATGCCGTAATGGTTAAATGAATATTTTGTGATATCGATCAAAGCTTTGGTGGTTTTAACCATTGCGGTATGGGTTTCTCTAGACAATCTACCATTGCTATTACCGGAATTGTGCCAGTCTGTTAGCCATTCAGTAAATTTTTGCAAAAATAGCAGCCTATCGTCATTAGGGGAGAAAACTGGTTCACAGTTGTCATTACGTTTTGCGATACCTTTGAATTTAGATTTTACGTTTACTATATCCCACCACTTTCGAATTAGTTCCAAAAAATTTGCTATTTGTAAATAGTTATTATTTTGCCTAAGAGCTGCAATTGTACTATTGTGGAAAATATTATCAACCAATGAAACCTTTTGCTTTTCTAAATTATTAGGATACATAGATTTAAAGTTAAGCTTAAATGCGGTTTTTGAGGGTAAGTGTATTTCGTTTGTATATTGCTCTCGTAAGTGTGAAAAACGAGCATATTTGATTTCGCGCGTATCAAAATCTGGATAAACGAAAGAATAATCGAAATTTTTAACGTTCAACCAATTGTTTCGGATATTTTTAAAATTATGAACGGGATCATAGCAACAGAATATGGTCTTCGTGTTATCACAAGGATGAGGAAATGAAAAATCATCTGTGGAAGTAAAATGTTCGAACATGCGTCGATTACAACTATTGTTATCAGCCGTGATAACAAATACAAAAATAAAGTTCTTTACCAGTACAGTCTTTAACTGGTGCCAATTTCACAACTTCCTTAAAGGTACCAAAAGCTGAGACAACCATGAAAGTTTGTACTGTTTTTGCTAAAACTTCTACCAAATTTTGAGCAAATCCTTTTATATTACCAGGGGCGGTATGTTGTACCATCACTTCGAATCGAAATTCGAAAAAAGTCGAATGGTGGTAAGTTGTATCATTTTCGAAAAGCAAAAATGATACAACTTTCACTTTTTCGATTCGAAGTGATGGTACAACATATCGCCCCAGCTTTATAATCAATTCCTGATTTTATATATATTTCATCAATCATCAAGATGACTTTTTTTTCTCTATCAATTAATGTAGAAACAATTTGTTTGAGATAATTATTATTTGAAATTTCACTATTAGGCGAGATGTTTAAAGAAGCAGAAATATGTCGAATATGTTCGGGATGCGGTAAGTTTAAATACTGTCGGATTATATTATATGCAGCGCTTGATTGTGAATGCAAAAGATGGGCAACAGTGATCGAATTCTTAGAGTAGCGCGGTATTTTACAATAGCAAATCAAAATCACTTTTTGAACCAAAATTTGACAAATTTTTGTATCTTACCAACAAATTCTCCAACTGCGACCAGAGTGTAATTTTTTGCGTATTTGGAAGCACCCATTGCAAGCCCTTTTTGCACACAGAAATTTCATAAACAAAAATATTAACTTTTAAATCACTATTTATCACAGTTCTTATTTTAAAATTGCAGCCTTTTTCGATATGTTCATCAAGAATATAAAATACTAAAGAATTATTTTGAGTGAAAGTGTGATACTCTTTAAAAACATCATTTTTAATTTGTTTAAGAATTTTTTTCGGCTTTTCGGACAAAATATTATTTTAATGGACACCCATACGATGTTTACGACTATTTTAGTCGCAGAAACAAAGAGGCCATTTATTAACAATATTTCTACCACAAAAGTAGAAAAAATGCGCTCCCCTCCCCCAAACCTTTAACCCCAGGGCAATAGAGTACACAAAGATACACAAACCCTTACAAAAAAGACTCTTTGTTTCTGCGACTAAAATAGTCGTAAACATCGTATGGGTGTCCATTAAAATAATATTTTGTCCGAAAAGCCGAAAAAAATTCTTAAACAAATTAAATTCACGGACGATTAAAAAATTCTTCTTAATTATATGTGTTGGCTGTTACACACATATACATAGTGAGAATTACCTGTGGTTTCTGATTTGGTGATATATAATTCGCTAAATCGATGTGTTCTTGTTTTGTATTATCATTACAAAGCAAGAGTTGTATTTTTGCAGTTTGGTCGTTGCAACCTGATGAGTAGACAAACTTTTTATCAGTACGAAACCAAGCTGCCAAGAAGTTACCTAAGGGATTTCTCATTTTTGTAAGGGTTTGTGTATCTTTGTGTACACTATTGCCCTGGGGTTAAAGGTTTAGGGGAGGGGAGCGCATTTTTTCTACTTTTGTGGTAGAAATATTGTTAATAAATGGCCTCTTTGTTTCTGCGACTAAAATAGTCGTAAACATCGT
The DNA here is from genome assembly GCA_932526605.1 of Nephrotoma flavescens. NCBI lineage: Eukaryota > Metazoa > Arthropoda > Insecta > Diptera > Tipulidae > Nephrotoma > Nephrotoma flavescens. The sequence continues at coordinate 250,597,205 of OW052220.1, read as the reverse complement.
ATGGGTGTCCATTAAAATAATATTTTGTCCGAAAAGTCGAAAAAAATTCTTAAACAAATTAAATTCACGGACGATTAAAAAATTCTTCTTAATCATTTTTAATCTTTAACGTATAATTGGTTTTTACATCATCAAAACCTTTTATAATGTCTGCCCGCAACACAGCCTCATTTTGTCCTTCAATAATGCAATTAATTTCCTCGAGTCTTTGAGCTGGAGTTTTTCTCTTCGGTAGTCCTGTTTTAGGATGTGATTTTCCTGGAAAAACTGATGGAACGGCCCCATTTATTAATTTCGAACGGGATAATTTATAATCAGTGTCCTCCATCTTTATTTTTAAGTTTCTTTGGACATCTTCCGGTACGAACACACAGCTGAATATTTTGTTGGATACCAGTTTTCTCTTTTGAGTGCTTTTATCCATTTTAATGTTAAATTATCATCAGCCGGGAAACAAAATGTTGGGATTATTTTATCATTTTCCTTATTACGACTAGAATTGCTTTGACAGCCGATAACACAACATCTTCTTGGCATTTTACGAGATCTTAACACTAATTATCACTTATTAATTTTATTTATTATCACTAAAGTAAGAAAATACAATTAAAATGTTATATAATTGTTCAAAATTAATAAAAAACATATATTATGTACCTTTACATCACATCTATACGCATTGAATTACAAAGAAAAACAAAAAAAATTCAATAGAAAAAACAAAGAAAACAAATTCAATACACACATTGACAAAAATATTACTGAGTCTTGATAAATATAGGTGTCTGTGATTACGCTCACTTATTGATATCGTAGATGAAATATAGGTGCATAGAGAGAGAGCACAAAACAAAATTGGCGCACCAGCGTGTTTCGATTCTGTCGTATATACTTTATTTTTTTTTCCTTGCATATTCTTGGGACAAAATTTCGTTGCATTTTTCTATATAATGCGATGCGACCCCAAAAACATGTTCGATGTTAAAACCACACGACGACGAAGAACACCCAATAGCGTTTACGTCGCATATACTAAATAAAGCTCAGAGCAATTACAACGTACATAGTTATAATAACTTATATGACAAGTATGTCCTTGGCTTATGGACCAGAACGAGTTGGATGGACTATTGACGGGGTGCTCACAAAAATTGCTGGTTTATTTATTGAATATTTATTGAATATCGAAAAACCTAATTGAATTTGGTCCCGGAACTTTGTCGATGATGAATGTTGATGCGATCCAACAACTCGATGATGGAATTTTTATATCGACTTCAGTTCAGAAAAATTTAAGAATACCGATGGAATAAAGCGCTTCACGAAAATAGCGATTGATATACCAATGTGGAAAGTTCTGGTTCGCTATATTTACAACATTGTTAATCGAGCAAGCTCACAAAACACCAGTAGCCTCGGAGTACTGAATTACGGAAACGTCTGATTTGTTGGGGCGTTATTACTGTTTGATGTCAATCATACCTCGCACCTCAAAAAATTCATCAACAACTGTGATGTTTGTAAATGCAGTAAAGCAGTCAATTTTTAGACGCTACCCGACCCGAAACCCTACCCACAGACTAAAAATGGATTCGCACATATGTTTGTATTTACCGAATAATATACAGCCCATTTAAACTTTTGTACGCGTTTCGATTCGCTTTTCCTTCGCAGATGGTTGAGTGTATCAAAAAAACCGTATTTCATCATTTTGGTGTATGCATCGAAACTATTTAGGCAACTACGCCTAAAACTAAAGCAATACGAGTATCTAAAGGAAACCTGGATATATAAACGGGAGTTAACTTTTGTTTAGCGAATTTAGAATAATTCGCTAAGGTATTCTGTTTATAATTTGAATTTAAGCCCATATCGTATTTTTTATATATTTGTAATTCAGTCAGCGCAGTTTGACGAGGCAACCTAATTTTTCTATTTAGAGATTTTAAAATCTCATGAAATATAAAATATACATGGGTTTTGAATCCGTTTCAAAAAATCTGCTTTATTTTCCCCTTTTCAATATAATCAACATCGAAATAATTTACGACACATGTTGCATCATATCGTTTATTTCGAGACAAATTATTTCGCTTTTATTTCAAAGCAAATTTGAATCTCAATGTACTCGCAGCGTAATGTGAGGCGACACATTACGTTGCATTTATGTATCGATACAGGTTTCAATGTACATACACTGGCTTCACAATTAGTCATAAGTTACATTAAGATGATTTTAATGTATTTAGCTGCATAATTCAATTCAAAATATTGAGATTAGGTTATGATGCAAAACTTACTTAAACACAGGGAATAAGACATGAGCTGACTCCTAAATATTCACCAAAGGCAAGCACTTCAGAGAGGGCTGGCTTACGGTTTTAATAAATTGATGTATGGATCAACAGATTTGTTTCTGCGGCACCTGAATTGTCGTGGGTATATCCATGGATACGTTATACGAATAACGCTGGTCGGCTTTCTTTAGCAAAAGATTTCGTTCTAAGTTATCTACGAAAGGACAATGAGCAGAGTCAATCGATAAAAAATAAGCATCGGGCATGAGTATGAAGTTGTTTGCCGGATAACGAGTATTTATGTATTCGAAATCAATTCTAAGCTCGGCGTTGAGACTCATCTCTTAGGTGTGGTCGTCCCTATGAGTGTAACAATTGGACTGCCGTCAAGTCACACGAAGATACTATCATCCAAACTTAAAAATAGAAATTGCTGTAAAGGCTTATTGTGGCGGTTATAGCTAAGCCCCGATTAATTATTTAGCCCCCGGTCAAGCCACCATATATCTGTAAATCCAAATAAATATAAAAACACAAATATTTGTAAATATAAATATTTAATAAATTGACTCTAATTTCAGCATAATTGGCTTATCAGTTGTTATCACCTGTGCAGATTTACTAAATACAATTGTATCTTGAGTATCGACACATGTCAATACACGAAAATTGCGAACAATTGAAATTAAACCTAATCGAGTTTGCATCATAGCGAATCGTAGCCCGATACAATTACGGGGCCCTCCGCCAAACGGTAAATACGTGAAGGGACCACGTGACGCTCGATTTTCAGCGCTGAATCGCTCTGGATCGAATTTCTCTGGATTTGGATATAATTGAGGATCATGATGTAAACCGAATACCGGAATAAATATTTGGACTCCCTGTTCTATAATATGTTTTGTGCCAGGAACTAAATAATCCCGTTCAGTTTTTCGCATTAAATTTTCAACAACAGGATATTTACGAAGAGTTTCGTCGATTACTTGATCCAAATATGGCATTTCGTTTGTGGCCTCATACGTAATTTTTTTATCATGTTTATTTAGCACATCATTAATTTCGCAACGTAGGCGTTCTTGAATTTCTTGATGTTTGGCCAATTCGTATAAAGCAAACGTCATTGTTGTTCCAGATGTCTCAAAACCGGCAATAAAAAATAAAAATACTTGAGCAGCAATATCAAGATTAGAGAATTTTTCTAAATTATTTTCATGATCCTTTTGGACTTCTAACAAGAGATGCATGAAATCGTTTCGTTTCACATTATTTGATTTACGGTATTTAATTGTCGCGTTTGCAACACCAATAAAAAAATCGCTCAGATGTTTCTCGACTACACGCACTCCTAACTTTCTGGCAATCCCAGGAAAAACATTTCCAAAAAATAATCTATACTGTTGCAGTGATCCTGGATTAAAAAATGCACGACCATTTACTCGGAAATCAGCTTCAGGATTATTAATGCTGTTACATTCTATTCCAAATGCGCACGATCCAATTACGTCTGTAGAATAGCGAGACACTAAATCTTTAATATCTAAACTGGTGCCCTGTCTCGCGAATGGTAGAACATGTTCGACCATATAGTTTCCTGTATTCAAAACCGTTTCGAACATCATTTTCATTTTACCACTGGTGAATGTTGACGTTAATTTAGTTCGTAAATCTCTCCATGCTTTATTCTCAAGGGCTAATAAATTTGCAGATAATGGATCGTCTCGTTCATTGTAGTAAAAGCCACGGTTACGGAAGTTATCGAAGTCGCGAACTAATACAGTTTTCACTAGTTCTGGATCGATTATCAAAACCGTTGGCATAGTGAACAAGTATATTCCGATAAAGGAGCATTTTCCCTTCCACTCGTCGTAAAGACTTTTTGTAATTTCAGCCGGATGCCGCGTCACTGCCAAACCTTGAAAATTTCCCATTGGAAATTGTGGTTTCGGGGATGGAACACCACGATCCACCCAATACGAAAACTTTTTGCGAATGTACACATAGGCTACGCACAAAATTGTTAAAATCGCGAGCAATAATTCGCACTTCATTATATAAATTTTGTAACCAAGCAACTTTTCACTTTGAAAATTTTTACAAAACTAAATCTGCATATGTCAAGTGTCTTTCTTTATATACTGGAAATGATATGAGTATTAAGTAATATATGGTATGCGTCCTGACTGAATGTGAAGCGACAATCTTAATTCGGAACAAAAATTAAAAAAATTTGCTTATTTGAAGAAGAAATATCAAAAGTATTTTACGAATTCCCAAATTGCACAGTAAAATTATAGTTATCTCATATAAATTTACAGAGCACACAAATGTTGTGATTATCACCTAAAACGGTTCGTGTATAATTATTATGAAGCTATTCTTATCAACTTAAATATTTGTTCTCATGTAGTATAATGATATGCGTATAATTGCACAAAATAAAATATTTTATGAAGTACACAATTCTACATCGAAATGACATTCAACATTGCTTATCAAATATAATTCTACCACGGCTCGGAAGTTAGCGGCACTTCATCATAAATTTTGCATTTTTTTAAAAATCCTCTCATCTATATTTAAGACTAAGAAGTGTTTTTTTTAACAATAACGTTGAGACACCGGGTGACCTTGAGGCAATGTTTATTTTCATTTATCAACCGGTGGCAGGTAAATAACAAGATTTCCCACACTTTGGCCATCAGATATTTCAAGTTTTACGGATCAAAAATTGTATACCTACAACTATAAACATTATAATCTAAGGTAAACTAATGATATTAACAAATTGTCAATTATTTCTCCTCTTGTTATTATTAATAAAATAATGTACCTAACAAATACGTATTTTGTAGTAAACCTCCATCATACTTGTTGTGTAGAAATGCCTTAACCAACGACTTCTTCCAAATTGTGGCATCGTCGTTTGACCCCCCATATGTAGCATTCACATTTAAAATTCTTATATTAGAATCACAAATCTATAAAAAACAAGAAATTTATTTGATTATGTAAAAATAAATATGCATAATGTAATTTGTGGAACATACAAATTGGACATTCTTCGAATGGTAGTGATGTCGGTTGAGGTAAACATGTTCAACTCTACTCGCTGGTCTGAACATCGAGACATGAGTACAATCGATACAGCCGATTACGCCGGGAAGATTAAATTTTGCATAGAATCTGAAATGGAAAAGTTATTATAGATTACAAAAATTGATGTTTTTACAACACGTTAAATATTAAACAAACACTTACTGTACTTTGACATCGTTAATTTCCGCTGGTGTTTGTGGAAATTTTATATAAATTTGCATTAAATGCTCGTCCACGATATTGCAAAATTCCAGTATACAGCGGCTCACCACACTTTGCGATACACAATTCAAATAGCTCATGACGACTCGCTTTTGGAAAGTTCCTAAAATTTTAATACAATTCGTATAGATACTAAATGTATAGAAACTATTAAGCGGTCCGTACATATTTACCTTCTGCTAAAAAACTAAGCGCAACTAGGACACGCGTTTGCTTGGGCACAGCTGACACCTCCATAAAACTTTCTATTCTATTTAATAATACAAATACTAATTGCTGGGGCATTATATATAAATTAATAAACTCTGCTTCATGTATTTCGAAGGGGTTGGATATAGCCCTGAAATATTTACGATTAATACGTAAATTATAACGCCTGTCTTCCTCGTCATCATCCAAATGGCGAATTATGCGTCGAGCCATTATGAAAAGTTTAATGTTTTTTATTAAAATAATAAACTTTTATTTTTGATGAATTTTTACTTTGTTGTTTTTTTTCTTATTAATTCACTTTTATTAAATTGCTACAAAATGAAAAGTATTATTATAGTAGAATTATTTGTCTTCAAATATAGATGACAGGACAGTAAATTAATTATTGGTGAACATTTGCACTTGTATTATTTTAAGGGGAAATTATTCCCAATTTGCCAGAATACACTTTGGGGAAATATGGAATAAAAAGTTGGGAATTATTGTAGATGGGAATTATTAAAATATCTTTCCCAAATTCCCAATTCCCCGGGAAAAACCGAATATGGCCACTGGCGTCAGTAGCCTTCCATACATTTTTGAAGTCATTTTAATGTGAATGTTTTCAGTTCTTTAACAAAAGTGTTAGAAAAACCCCACTGTAACTACTCTGGGTGTATGTTTTTATGGTAGCTGAGATTATAATCTATAAACATGAGCAACATAAGATTCACACCTGGCATCAGTAGCCTTCCAAACATACACCCAGGGTAGCTACATGGGGGGTTTTCTAACACTTTTGTTAAAAAACTGAAAATATTCACATTAAAATGACTTCAAAAATGTATGGAAGGCTACTGACGCCTGGGGTGAATCTTATGTTGCTCATGTGTATAGATTATGATCTCAGCTACCATAAAAACGGGTCCCATTTGAAACGCGACATTTTAAAACGAAAATTATCAAAACGCGATATTTCAAAACGCGATACAATACAAAACGTGATATGGTACAAAACGCGATATTTCAAAATGCGATATTTCAAAACGCGATATGGTACAAAACGCGATATGGTACAAAACGCGATATTTCAAAACGCGATATTTCAAAACGCGATATGGTATTAAACGGAATATGGTACAAAACGGGAGTTTAGGATCGGGTTATATCAGGCGGGTGAAGGGGAAATTTAATTTCAGTTTATAGGAATTTAAAAATCGATAAGAACGATAGTATATAGGATCGGTATTAGGTGGGTCGCTGCGCTCCCACCGATTCGCAACGCATATTCTGTACCATATCGCGTTTTGAAATATCGCGTTTCGAAATATCGCGATTCGAAATATCGCGTTTTGTACCACATCGCGTTTTGTATCATATCACATTTTGTACCATATCGCGTTTTGAAATATCGCGTTTCGAGCGGATCCGCATAAAAACATACACTCAGGGTAGTTACAGGGGGTGTTTTTCTAACACTTTTGTTAAAATACTGAAAACATTCACATTAAAATGACTTCAAAAATGTATGGAAGGCTACTGACGCCAGGTGTGAATCTTATGTTGCTAACGTATATAGATTATGATCTCAGCTAGCAGCTTATTTTATTATTTATTAACAGTACAGATGTGTACCAACGGCAGAACATTTAACTATCACTTTTTAGAATCATGCGACCAATGTTGAATGTTAGAAGACTGAGAGTGAATATTGTGGCAGCAGTGATAATTACCAGCCACCGAATAATGAGGAATCCACTAGCTCTGATAGTGGACACTTGATGCATGTTGCAAGTGAAAATACTTTCGACAGTTTTTCGGCTAACAATGGTGATTTTGAACCAAATAAGACAGACAGAGGATGCATTCTAGACAAACAGCACCTTCAGGTAATACAAGCCAAAACCGAGCCTGTAAAAATGCTTCAAAAATTAGACGGCTTGATTCACCTATCGAAATTTCCTACACAATTTTCCCTCGGTCAATGTATATTTATATTACTCAATGCACCAGCGAGCGAATACATTTTTGAAACGAAATTGAAACGATTGCCAAACTTTAGCACATATTGGACCCAGCGGCCCTCTATGATTGCATTAGAAAGGCGATGTCTCGTGAACGGTAGATATTTTTACATCTTCGAAACTGTATTTTATACCACTGGATAAGCCAGAGGATTGTAACAAGACTAATTACTTCGACTAAAAGGAGCATTCTATGAAAGCAACATTCCAAAAATATGCAAGCAAGATTACGCTTGCCAAAGTATCGGTGAGCCAATGACCGAATTCAAAGGGTGAGCGACGTTTAAACAAAATATGTCGCTCAATCCCGTAAACCGAGGTATAAAAATGTGGCTACGATACCATGCAGTTATGGGATTCACATACAGTAGAGTCTCGATTATTCGATGTGGTCGGGACCGAAGATAATTCGGATAAGCGGATTTTCGGATAATCCGGAAATGCTCTGTATACACTGTAAACTACTCTTGCATTTTATGGTGGTTAAAATAAAAATGATATTTTGAATTTAAATTATTATTTTGAGTAATTCCAATGTTTTATTCATTCATGTTTCACTAAACATACATATGTGTAATGTGTAAATAACAAAATAATTAAAAAATAAATAAATATGTAATACATAATTAAAATTATGTAATATGAAATTGCAGTCACATCAATTGCATTCTCAAATACTTTTCACATTAGTTTACTTAAAAAAGCTGATAATTGTTTGTTGCTTCAAGGAATTGGTTCTTTTTTTAGATGCAATATCGCGCCATCGTCTAATTAAAAGAATATCAGAAGCATTCGCTTCATCTTGTTGTTCAATGTACTCTAATGCCTTATTTAGTGCATTAAATCCGTCATTATGACTGATTTTCGGTTCTATAAACCGCTCTCCTTCTTCTTCTTCAATTTCCATCAAAGTGGTTCATAATTTCGGTATCGCTAAGATCTGGCTCATTATTTTCAATTGTCAACCAATCTGTAATCTCTGGTTCTGTTATGGCTTCACACCCGGGGACATTTTTTGCAAACGTAAATAAGTTTTCATCTTCTGGTGCCGTATTAGTGTGTTCACTATTTTTACGTACATTTCCCTAAAGAAGTTTACTCCATGATTTTTGTAGAGTGGTTTGTAAAATTGAATCCCATGCACTGGCAATCAGAAGTAGATGACTTCTTTCAAATCAATTTTCTTTAAATCGCTAATGACAGAAGTTTCGGCCAATGATTCATTGCTTATAATTTTTTCTAAAAGCTTACTCTTACATTTCTTCTTTAATGCTTCCAAAACGCCTAGATCCATCGGCTGACAAATTGAGGTAACGTTTGGTGGAAGAAATATGGTCTTTATGTCCTCACTACAGAGTTCCTGGATATTCGAATGGCACGAAGCATTATCGATTACCAGTAAAGCTTTGGTAAATTGGAATCTGTTAAAAATCGTTTCACAGCTGGATACTCCTTAAAAAACCATTCCTTGAACAACTCGGAGGTCATCCAAGAACTTTTTTGGTTTTTGTAGTAAACGGGAAATGTATTAGGATTCATATGCTTGAATACCCTAGGTTTCGCTGATTTTCCAATGCACATTAATCTTATCTTATGAGTTCCCGATGCATTAATGCATGCCAATAATGTCAACCTTTCCTTATTTTTTTTGTATCCTGGTGCAGATGTTTCACGCCCTGATGCCAACAATTTATAATATAATCCTGTCTCATCGCAGTTATAAATTTGCTCCGGTAAATAACTTTCGTCCTTTATGATTTCTTTTAATTTCACCTGAAAATCTGCCAGACCATTCTCATCAGCTGATAACTTTTCACCGGATATTTTTAAATTTCTTACACCATAACGTTTTTTCCATCGATCTAACCAACCTACGCTGGCGGTAAAATCATCATTTTCGTGAGCTTGTAATTTATGAAATGCTAGAGCTTTTGCTTGAACAATTGGACCTGACAAAGGTATTCCCTTGTCTCGCTGTTGGCAAAACCAAATATATAGCGCCTCTGATACTTCATGATGGTAACTATCTTTCACAGTTTTTCTAGCTTGACGAGAATGGCCAGTAGATGTAGAAGCTTTCGTTCTATCTTATCCCTGTTCCGTTTCCAATCAACAACTGTAGCCTGACCTACTCCATATTCTACTGCGATTTGTTTAATCGACGAACCACTATCTAATTTTTTTAACGCTTGTACTTTTTTTCCAAAGAAACAACGATTTTTTTGCGTTTTAAATTATCCATTTTAAAATAAACTTCCTAAAAAAATTAATTAAAAAAAAATTATATTTTTTTGTGTTCGAAGCGGAGTTCGGATAAACAATATTCGGATAATCGAGACTCTACTGTATATGATTTTAACAACTACACTGGCACGGGGCAGCAAACCATCAAGCAAACTTGGGAACTGCAGAATTAATTTATATGTAATTTTTATTTAAACTTTTTTTTCTGGCATACTGAGGTAAAAAGTTAGTGTTAATTTTTTTGAAAACAAAATAAAATTGGCAATAATTTTCCCTGCCAATTTAGATATGGAAAAATTATTCCCAATTTATAAATATTTACATCAAACTTTTTTCCTCAGTAGGTGAAAAAAAAATATTTGAACAGACATTACATATAAATTCTTCCCGGGCAATTACCAGAATAGTGCCACAGGGAGGCGTTATGTTACAGTAATCGTAGTCAGCAACTACTGCACTATTCACAGCATAACAACATGCAAGAATCCACAATTTATAAGATACTTCAAGAGGCTGGTTTCATATCATGAGATGGATTAGGTAAGCATTACACATACGAGTTTCGAAACAAATCAATTTTTAAACATTTTATGTGAATCCAAAAAATTGGCCCTTTCCAGTTTATCTCGAAGTAATAAATTTGGAGCAGGGTAACATCAAGTCGTCACTACAAGGAGCCTAAATGACCCGGGTCAATGAACATAACTCGAATGCTTGTATTACTGACCATAATATAAAATTGACTTAGTCGACTGACCAATTACAAAACCGGCAAACTTTCCATTCTTTACAAAAGCAAAACATTACTCGTACGTTTTAGATTTAGATGTCAAAATGGTTTCACCAAAATTACACACAAAATTTCTCATTAATTAAACGAAACAAAAGGTTTTGAATACAAAACCCAAGCATTTCAAAATGTTATTATTTTTATCACAACGGGAGCGCCTATAACCAACAAAAAAACAAAAATTGGACTTTTGTTCATCTCTTGATGATGTTATTATTATTCTGTGTTGGGGTTTTCGGTTAATTTCTGAAATTATATTTTGTATATATAGGCACTTGAATACCTCGTCATCTTGTTTAATTCGCACCTGGATACAATACAAAACAATACACAACAAAATTATCTCCGCCTGCGTGTTGTTTGTGTCTTACACAGAATCGATTGTGTATATAATGTGGTCGAACAAAATGATTTCATTTCTTATTTAATTTGATTGTAGAAACACCGCGCTTATTTAATCTAATTTATATTTTGAAAGTGTCCACCATTCTGAATCAAAATAAAAAAAATTATAATTATAGGCCAAATCGCCGCCACTGATTCTAATTACGTACACTAACGCAACGACACAACAAAAATATAAATTTCACTATCAACAATCGACAATAAAAATAAATCCAAGTTTCGACCTCGGCGATGAACCGTCTAATGATAACACCACACAATTTTTTTACATATACAACATTCATCACATTCTACATCAGATGATTTTAAGTTTTGGTTCGAAAATGTCTTTAAAATCTATAAGTGTCAGTTTAATACGACGACAAGTTGTTCCATTTCCATTTACGTTGAAACGGTATTACTCAGCGGAAAATAGTGATACACCACCGGTGAAAACATCACTGTACGATTTTCATGTTGCAAATCGCGGAAAAATTGTTAATTTCTCTGGTTATTTGCTGCCCGTTCAATACAGTGATTTGAGCATTTCGGCATCGCATTTACATACGCGTAAAACAGCTTCGGTGTTTGATGTATCGCACATGTTGCAAACGTATGTGCGGGGTAAAGATGCAATTGAATGTTTCGAATCGATCACAACGGCCGATATACGGGGACTGTCGAACGGAAATGGTACGCTCACCGTATTTACGAATGGTAATGGAGGAATTTTAGATGATTTGATTGTGACTCGAGTGGCGGATGATTTATTGTACGTCGTGTCGAATGCAGGTTGTAAAATTCAGGATAAAATTTTAATTCAAGAAACAATTGTAAGTTGATGTGAAATTTTTAAATTTGAATAAATTATAAATTTAATTTTGATTTGGTTTTAGGAACGATTTAAAAATCATGGCAAATCGGTCGAATACGAATTTTTAGAGACGGCCGATCGTGCTCTCTTAGCAGTACAAGGTCCTGCAGCGGTTAAGGCAGTACAATCGCTTTGCTTGGCGAAATTAGATAAATTATATTTTATGACGAGTGTCGAGACCGAGGTTGCTGGTGTACCTGGCTGCCGTATAACGAGATGCGGTTATACAGGCGAAGATGGCGTTGAAATCTCAATACCAGCGCATAGTGGTAGCATGTTAGCCGAAATGCTTCTGGCAAATAAAAATGTTAATGTAAAATTAGCAGGATTAGGGGCACGTGACACGCTACGTTTAGAGGCCGGCATGTGTTTATATGGAAATGATATTGATGCCACCACGACACCGATTGAAGCTGGCCTAGCATGGTTGGTTGCAAAGCGTCGTCGGGAACAGCGTGATTTTCCCGGTGCACAAATTATATTGGATCAACTTGCGAACGGTGTGACAAGACGTCGGGTAGGATTAAAAATGGATGGTGGACCACCAGCTCGTCACGATATACCAATTTACAACAATACTAAACAAATCGGCCGTGTTACTAGTGGTGCACCCAGTCCAAGTGTTGGATGTAATATTGCGATGGGGTACGTGTTAAACGATTTTATAAGCCCGGGCACACAAGTTGAGCTGAAAATTCGGGATAAATCGTATACAGGCGTAGTAGTCAAATTACCGTTTGTGAAATCGAATTACTACACCAAACCGAAAATCGAGTGACCAAAAATCAAAATCAAAAATAAATTTTAACACAATTTTTCAATTAGAGTGTCTTATTTATATAATTCTTGTATCTTGATAAGTAAAATACCTCGAAGCCATATTTTTTTAGGATATGAAGACATTTTATTTTCGAATATATGATATAATAAACCCGGATGATATATGGTGGGAGGAGGGACCGTATACAAAACCTAAACAATATGATAATAGCCTTAAGACGTGCATAAAACATATAAGAAAGCAACTTGTGTACATACCGAGTATGTATATCCTCTATTATGTGGTTTCTTGTTTATTTGTCTAATTGAGGTAAAAACTCTAATCGTAATCTAAACAAAAACAAGGGTGTCAAATTACCCTTTTCAATGTGTTTCCGTATTATGGTACTTTGCTGTTTTGGTTAATAGACCGTAATAGACTTAATTTTACTGTAGAATGTATATAACTTGACACTTCCATATACGAATGTCGTATGTACTTGGATTCAACTTCATCTTACAAGTTTTTTTTTATATTTTTGATGAAATATACAAAACAACTTGAGACGATATAATTTTAATGGGACTTCTTCTTGCATGTTTAACATAATAAATATATAAGATTTTTGGTAGATTGTTGTTAGTTTGAAGACGGTGTGCGAAAATATTTTACAATTCCATTTTATTTCAAATGGAGGTTTTGTGTTATTTGATTTTGCCAAAAATTATGTGTAATTTAATATTTAGCGAAAATTCGTACATTCGGTTGGATGTACGGACATAATAAACGAATTATTATTTATGTGTAATGTAATTTGAATATTGATGGCTTGGGTTAGTAAATTACTTAGAGATGAACATAATTAGATGGTAATACTGAGTGTATATGGACGATGTGGATCAATTATCTTATCATTTTTTGACATGGGACTAGAATACCAAATTTTTTGTAATGTACTCGTATTAGACTCGCTGATACTAATTTAAGATAATTGAGCTTATTTTATATCGGTGATGACAATTAGCAGTTTATTATCTTGATTTGAAAGGATTTGCATTTTAGCAAGCTTTTTTATAGAGTTTGTTCGATGCTTCAAGTTGTTTCAATTAAGACACTCACCAATAAAAATGAGTGAGACGTCTGAAATCGAATCTCCTGTTTTAGGTTTGACAGCTTTCAGATATCTTTGTTCAAAAAATGATATTAAACTACGTTATGTAATGAACAAACTGCTGTTAATGGTACACATTATAAAGGGTTGGGCAAATAGTTCGTGGTCTTTTTCCCAGTAGATGGCTTTACATTCAATCTTTATGTGTGTTTTACTTGCACTTTGACACACAAAACATTAAAATCGGTAAAGTGAATAAAAAGTTACAACATTTTAAACATGGAGATAAATAATGAAAAAATTAGATATGTTTTACAATTTTATTACGACAACGGTAAAACCGCGGCTCAAGCTTGCGAACAAATTTGTGCTGTTTAAGGAGCAAGTGTTTTATCAAAATCAGTAGCAAAGAAATAGTTCGCGTGCTTTCTTCTGGAAATATGGATGTTAAAGATGCAGCTCACTCTGGTCGACCAACCACTGGAAGAGTCGATGAAATCATGCAGAAAATTGAAGAAGACCGGCATAAAAGCAGCCTTGCAATTGGTAAAGAACTAATTATTGGTCACAAAACAGTTTTAAACCATTTGAAAATGGACGGATACAAAAAAAAAGCTTGACGTTTGGGTACCACATGAATTACCAGTTAAAAATTTAATGGATCGGGTTTCTATCCACGAAACGCTGCTGAAACGGAACGAAATTGAGCCATTTTTAAAGTGAATGATTAATGGTGATGAAAAGTGGAAAAGATGCGACAACGTTGTGCAAAAAAGATCATGGACGAAACGAGGTGAACCTTCCCAAACGGTATCAAAGCCAGGATTGATGCCAAAAAAGGTAATGCTGTGTGTTTAGTGGGATTGGAAAGGAATCGTTCATTATGAGGGCTGCCACTGGGCCAAACGATTGATTCTAATTTTTACTGTTAGCAACTAATGCCTTTAAAGCAACCAATTCAGTTAAACCAGAATTGATCAGCAGAAAGAGCGTTGTATTCCATCATGATAACGCTAAACCACGAAAATGAGTTTTCTCGATTTTTCGCCTCCAAACCACAGAAGGTATACAGTGATGAGATCATGACTCTACCAGAAAAACGGCAAAAGGTCATCGATCAAAATGGCACATATTTGGCTTAATAAAGTTCATTTGAAATAAGAAAATCCTTTGTTTCAATGTTACCCCCAAAAAAGGCCGCGAAATAATTCCCCTACCTTAATAAACACATTTTATTAAACACTTGTTTTTTATTTCGCAAAATTAGATTTTTTGAATATTTTAATTAAAAAATTTGTGCAAAAAGTCTAAAAAATCACTCGATCGATTTCGACTTGTTAGGTCATCATCAGGAGTATCTACTGATTTGTAAAAGTAAAAATTTGATATATATAGCAGAGAAAAGCAAAAAATAAACAAAAGAAGGAGGGACAAAAAATACAAGGTATATTGAAGTACATTTAATTACCCGACGTGAGAAACGAATTTCTCTCTGTTCGTTAAGGATATTTTGGTTAAGAAATATTGATTTCCAAATTTCGTAGGACTGTATATGTAATATGTCTAAATTGTTCAAGCTAGCTGTATGATTTTCTAAAGTTAAATGGTTATGGAAAGTTGATTGATTGCAACCAGATAAGTGTTCTTTAGCTCTAACTCCAAATAACTCTTAAATTGCTTCCAGCCAATGACTAATCGCCCACCTGCGCGATCAATAGATTAATTTTTATTGCTTTTTATTGCTGATTTTTTGTCCCTCCTACTTTGGTTTATTTTTTGCTTTAAATTTTAGTGAAAATTCAAGTCCATGAATTTTCCCCAAATTTTCCATATAGTCTCTGTTTGACCTATGCTATTAAAAAACAAACCAAAAGTATTGGTTACTAGCGGAAGTTTTTGAGATATTGTCCAGAAACTAAAAATAACTTATATGGCCGCAGAAAATCAAAAAATCGTAGTGAAAATTCAAATCCATGAATTTACCACAAATTTTCCATATAGTCTCAGTATGGCCTAAGCTCTTAGAAAAACAACCGAAATCATTGGTTACTAGTGGAAGAAATGCCGAAAAGACGAAATATTGTTAAATTTCAACATTTCATATACCGAGTTCCTTTACTTCGGAGATCAATCAATTTGCCATTTTAAGGATCACTTCTAATATTTTATTCTGCTGAGATGTTTGATTTAGTGAAAAAATATATACATAATGAATAAAACATTTCCGCTGGTAATTATATTACAAAATAAATTCTCTTTAGTGATAGTGCTGCCACTTGCGGCGAGTAGCGTAATCTCTTATTTTCTGCTGTCAAAATTCCGCTATTTTATACAGCATCGCATCTTGGAAACGGTCAACGTATTTCACAATGATTAAATTCTTCGAATTATGCAAACGAACAGATATTTTAGGTCTATTCCCACGAACATTGTTTTATTCCGATATGCCACGATGTTTTACATGGAATAAACCATCAAAGAATTGGGAGCCGGGCAAGCGAGATGCCTTTGTTCTGGCATTTCCCGGCATACAAAAATACATCCATTGTGCCGATGTAAAACTGCAAATCAACGTGAGCGCAGATAGAAGTGCTTGTTATTGGTAAATGTTCAAGAACCAATGTCCTTCGAACATTTACGAACTGTCAACGTCATTGGGGCATTACGCTCGCAGATGCAGCATTCGCTTCTTCACCACATCAAATCGGTCAATTTTTCGCCATTTTGTTAACAGCATGTTATCCGGCACAATAATCAAATCTGTGGGATAAATATAAAAATCATTTGAGCGAAGATATACCACACAGAATCCAGGAAACAAATACGCCAATGATCAAATTGGGTATGCCATCACCTAATCGACCGGCAGCAAATCTGATTGGTATTGGCAGTTGTTTCAACTAATGAGCAATTGCTGAATGACAAGCAAACGGCCATTTACGATCAAATTATGTTAACGATTAAAATTCTTTTTTTTTGCACGCGCCAGATGGCAGACGCAAAGCATTCCTCATTTCGCTCCTTGCAAGAGTGCGATCGAATTGAGCTTTTGTATGGGTTTGCGGTAACCACTTCCTACATGAAATTAGTGAGGCTATTTATAGCTGCTACGGACCTGCTAGTACATCGATTGGTGAGTTTCAAACCTTTTTTGATCGATTAACAGATGGCGCACGATCTGAAACCTATTACTGAGAGGTGGTGACTCAATGAATGGGCTAGAGGTACTATGCTGTTAGTAGCTTTCGCATGTTTACCGGTTGCATTAATGAATTCAGGAAACGCACTTACTTCCAGTAGAGGTTATCCGGATATTGAGTTGAAGTTGGCGGTTAATGAACACCAACAAAAAGGAGAGCCGTCCCAGTTGGAAACGACGTATAGCTGCGTATTGACCATGGACAGAAAATTACAACCACAGATTAGCACCTTTTGACTAGATGAACCCAACGCATGATCCTTTGATAGAGGCGTGGTTAAACAGGCACCTTGAAGTGGTGCAGCATATTTATTTAGATTCAAACCCGAAGAGTCAGGAGACCGCTTTTTATGCATCGGGACACTGGAGAAAGCAGAGCACCCACAGTTTGCTGAGGAGAGAAGAATTATATAACTTTTTTTTATTTGGTTGATATTGGTGTCGATCCCTTGTAAATCGTCTATTTAGCTTGGAATGGGTACAAAGGGCCGATTGTCAAAGGGCCGAATGTCGAAGGGCCGAATGTCGATGGGCCGAATGTCGAAGGGCAGAATGTGTCAAAGGACCGAATGGGTCGAAGGGCCGAATGTCGAAGGGCAGAATGTCGAAGGGCCGAATGTGTCGAAGGGCCGAATGGGTCGAAGGGCTGAATTTTTTTTCTTGTTTTTAGAAATATAATTTTTAAATTTGTTGTTTTATTGAATATTTTGTAAATTTGTTTTTATTAAACATAAATGATTTTTTTATGAATTTGTGTATTTTACTATTTTTCACCACGTATCCAGTCAGTGGTACATTTTGGTGAAGGAAAATGTTGTCATGCGCCACCAATAGGTATATTCCTTTTCCTGCCCGTTAACATAATTGTGTGGGTACTGTAAAAGTACCATGTCAAAAATTAATTTTTGTATGTGTTTTGACCCAACTTACGCATTTGTACATTCCTTTTAAAATTATTTTCGTCCGGAAAAAAACGATATAACTATATACACAATTGTGTTGGTTGTACGTGTAGATTGCGTAAGTGTAGATGACGTATACATCGCCGAAATCGAGTAAGATGAAAATTGTTAAAAAAAAATTATTTATAGGATTGTATACTTATCATTTTTAGGAAGTGCAAGCCAAAAATTTCGGAAAAATCACAACATTTTCCTGGAAAATGTTCAGTTTTCCAAAAATATTTTTTTGATTTTTTCAACCAAAAATTAAAAATCTGTCGTTTTTATTTATCAAATCTTAATTTTAATTATAAAAATTCAAATTACACAGTCATGAAACGGGTAACAAATTACATTTTTGCATTATTTTAATAAAACTTTTTGATTTTCCGGAAAATTTTTCCCTTTTTTATTTTTTCAATATTTTTTTTAGTTTTATTTATTTTTATTAGTAATAATTGCTTCGTCAACCTTGCAGACACAGAACAGAGTTTTTATCGCTCTTACCGCTTCTTCTGATAGTGCCACAAATGTTAAAAAAATCAACTTTTGTAAATATAAAACTTTCTTTTAATGTTATTTTAATTCTTTGTACACCTTAGAGGATGGTGGGCCCCAAACCCACGCTTTTCCAGAATTTATACAATTCTTCAAGTGGCAAATTTTATTTATAATTTTAAACTAAGTAAAAAAAATAATAAACTTTTTCTAAAAAATTGCAAAATTTTCACGGAAAAATTACTTGTACTGCCGAAAAACTGTTACATACAATGTTAGTATAAAAATGTAAAACAAAATTACACATTTGTACTATTTTGAGTAAAATAATACGCAATTTGTCACCAAAAAAAAATGAAAAGGTCAAAATTTTCCTGGAAAATGTCATAATTTTCTCGAAATTTTTGGCTTGCACTTCCTAAAAAGAAAAACGATAGATACTATGATTTTTTACCCACAGATTTGTGTGTTTTGGACTTAAATAGTGCTAATTTTTCTTTTTTTTTTTGAAAAGAGATACGTAAAAAAAATAAAAAAATAATTAAATTAAATAAAAAAATTAAAAAAAATACATTTCTAAAAACAAAAAAAACCAAAAAAAATCGGCTCTTCGACCCATTCGGCTCTTCGACACATTCGGCCCTTCGACATTCGGCCCTTTGATATCATACCTTTATCTATTCTTCTATTATTTCAAAAGCTACTCGATATTTATTTCAAAATTTTTGTTTAAAATTATGCTTAAATACTTAAATGTTGCTTGCTTAAATGCATCGAATTTTCCTAGTAAAAATATCAGCATAGAAGAAAGGAAAAATAGAAAATTCATATTGAATCGACACAATTGTTTCATTGCTGCTGAATTGGTACAGGGAAGGAGAAGCTTTCTCTATGTGGTTGGATTATGCTGCCTAGGCGTACCTAAACTACGGTTTCTTAAGCCTGATATGAGAGCCGCTACCGCAACCACCTTAATAAAGGCGCACATTGTCTGCCAGGAATTATTATAGGTTTCCTTTTGTTTCGCCAGACTTTTAATACCGCCTGAAGGACAGAGAATGTCTCTCGATTTCCCTTCTATTTTTTTACGGCTCGCACTTACCTGAGTAAGAGACTAAGTTGTTGTTCTGGAACTAATCTTTCGAACATATATAACATTTCTTTGGGTGTTTTTAACCAGGATGATTCATTTTATTCCCGCCAGAAACAAGAATTGATTTATTAGGGTTTTGGGTCCTAAATTTGAGTTCCCTTGGTTATTTGTTTGATCCACGTCCAGTTTTTAGCGTGTTTCTGCCGCTACCCTCTTTATTCCTAGTGTCGTCTGTCTTGTAACGGAGAATTTTGACAACTGGTGTAGTGGCACTGGAATTAAAACTTTTTTTATTGTTTACTCACGTCTACCTCGTATTGCGCGAATCCCTAGAGAATTAAAATTTTTCTGCGACTCGTCATTGCTTCAATGATAGCACGCGGCTTGATATACAAATCCTCTAGGTTGTTAAAACCCATAGCTCGAGATATCACGGTATTTTCTCTCATTTTCAATTACATCCTCAAATTAATTTTGGTTGGTGATATCATGGGACTGTATCTATATCATGGAAAGGAATGTCATATATTTAGTTAAAGTTCCCTAGCACTCCAAATTTTGGCGTTGATAACATTAATTTTTGCAGTTTTAGACTAAGCAACAATTTTGTTGCCAGCAACTTATTTCACAAATCTCCCGATTTGCCACTGGTGGAAAATTATTCCGTTGGTATACAATTCTAACATGTCCCATATCATTTTGAAGAATGTCACCAATTTAGTTGAAGCACTTAATACTCAACATTTTCATTATGGTGCTGAGGCCCAGATCGAAAACCAATTACGAAATTCATTCAGGTGGCCATCCGATGAGGGCGGTGTTTCATAAATTTTTTCATCAACTAGCACAATTTTGATAATAATTGGTGAATGGGGGATTCCAAATGTCAGGAATCGATCTCGACGGGTGCGAAGTTCCGGAAAATTAATTTTTTGTTTCATTCATTTCAGTAATCTGGGTTTTTTCATGAGAGGAATGGATTGCGATGAGTTTAAATTTCGTGAAAATGTGTTAGGACGTCTTCCGTTGGGACTCGAGTCCCTTTTTATCAAAAACAAAGTTTGGCTCAAACGATTTTTATGAAAATTAGTGAGAGGGGGTTATCGAATAGGAATCGATTCCGAAGGGCTCTTATTCATAGAAGTTCTTGGTAAGGCTCGAAACCATATTTTTTTTTTTTTTTTGGCTTGAACGGTTTTGCTAAAATTTAGCGGGAATGGGGTTTCGGTTGCAAGGAAACGATTACAAAGATTTCTGATCTTCCTTCTGAAATCCGAGCAAAGAACTTCCGGTGGGGCCAGAGTTCCTTTATTTCTCACTGTCAAAGTAACTCTGAGTCAAAAACACAGTTTTCCCGAAAAATCTATTTCAAGCTCTTAGTAAATCTAATTTTGCAGCCCGATTAACTTATTCATCGAGGTTTTAGTACTTAGAGTCATTTTGAATGAATAGTTCGACTTAATTTATTTTCTGCTTGTCCTATTTTTTTAAATTGCTGAATGAATGCTGTATAAAATTCTGAATAACAAAATCCGATTGCGATAGGTCCTGATTACGGTAACATATATTTAGCTGATCATCTGGTGGGGGGTCATGTTCCATAATTTTACTTTTTTCGGTTCGCACGATTCTGATTAAGATTGGTAAAGAGATGATTTCAAATGCCGAGAATCGATTGCGAGAGAATCCATTTCAAGAAAATTCGTTTAATGGATCTTTGACGGGGTCCGGGTTAATTTCAATAATTTTTTCTGAGCTCAATCAAATATTATTAAAATTACTAAAAAGAGTTTTCGAGTGTCAAAATTTGAAAAATACGATTCACATTTTAAACTTTTCTCGGCTTACAGAACTTTATTGATGGACATTGCTAAAAAACAGTAGTAAGAGCTTCGTCAATCGAAGGAGATGGAACTCAGATTTCAAGATGTAACTGGGCATCTATTAATAATTTTAAACATGCCCGTGGAAAAATCTTAATTTAAAAGAACCTGAACAATTTCTTAGCCGACTGGGCTAAAACTCAGTTTGGCTTTGAAACATATATATTTTGGATGGAATGAAGGCCTTTCTCAAAAGAATAGTATGAAACTAAGTTAGTTTTATGAAAATATAACTTGATTGAAACAAAAACTCGAGTTATATTGAATTGAATAGAACTAAGCCGTTGCTTAAGCAAGTATTGCGTAAATATTTAATTAACGTAAGAAAATTTGCTTGTTCAGGACAATGTTCAGACCGAAGTTCTGATTACTTGATGAACCTGAAAAAATATGATGAAAAGTGCTTATGATTTTTATTTTGAAAAGTCGCCGAAGCACACAGCATTAGTATTAGGTTTGATCTCGTCCAAAACACTAAGCATCCGCTATTAAAAAGACTTATTTAAGCCGCAGAGATTATTTGAGCCGCAACTGTAATACTTCTGGAGTAATTGCTAGTTTTCAATTCCAACGACAGAATCCGTGGCTCTGAAACATTGAACAAACATTGGACATACCTTTAGGAGCTTCGAAATCAAGAAATATATTAAAAAACTTTACATTGTGATGACTTGACAAACTTTTGTATCGAAAATTATTAATCGTTTTTTTATGACAAACAAATTTAAGTGATTTCCAATTTTATTTTCACGTAACATAAAATAGTGTCACACATTTGGATATATTCCCAATTGGTTACCGTGTTTTTTCCAGAAAAATATCAAACAGTTTATCGAAATAAAAATTGCATTATTGCAAAAAAAAAAGCGAATTGATTGAATCAATCATCCACTTCCTTTTACTTACAAACATTTTAATCATTCTTATCTTCTTCATGACATCTTACAATAAAAATTGATTTGTTTGGTTCGTATATACATCTTCACTGTTTGATATCTTAATATTATATCGTTTGAATATAAATGTAAGTCAAGAGAATTGATAATGCATCATCCTACTGTCACAACTATTATTGTTGCGTTACGATCTTTCACAGCAGGTGAAAATAATAATAAACAAGTAAAATATGTGTACGTCTTTTAGTGCACTGGATATTTTATAAGATGTAGGAATTCCTTTGAGATCATGATGAAAAAATTAAAATTGATTGTGGGCAATGGAAAGAAGAGATCGATTGGTAAGTTTTGTTTTTTGTGTGTATAACATTTGTTGTGGTAGGCACATACATATATGATGGAAAAGAAAATTTCAATTGATGAATGTGCTCAATCATATTCCAATTTGCACAGAAGACATGCTACCGAGAATTAAAAGAGATTTTAAAAATTTTACATACCGAATTTGATTTTTTTTTTTTGTTTGAAACCAAATATAGTTAAAATACAGAATTGACGGATGATTGGTTAGCTGATTACTTACATTACATATATACAGTACGGATTTGGAGCGCAATCATATTTTCGGGATCCAGATGATAGATGCGAGCTCTATTTTCTATTTGGAAATAATTTATGTTTTATTGTCAGATATAAATATGGTAGTCAAATACATTTTGAAAATTTTTGTCGGAATATTATTGTAGTTTAATACACATTCCAGAGCCTCTCATATATATAGTAATCCCATTCATTCGGTATACAGCAACAAAGGCATATCAACAAATTAAAATGACAACAAATACTCGTAAATCTTGTTGCCGCGCATGGAACAATTTAAATATTTTTCTCGTTTTATTAAAATCAAATGATGATTCCTCTTTCTTTCAACTATAAAGATTGATTGAGGTTGTAATCCATCAAATATGAACAAAATATTTATTTTATAACAAAAACTTAAAATAAAATTCTTGTATTTAGAAGAAATAATACAAACGTTATAATACATCAAAATATGGTTGTCATCTTTTTAAATAATAAACATTCGGAATAGTCTCTATGGCTGGGACTTTGAGAATGTAACAAAACATGTACAAAAGGTAATATTTTTTCGGTTTTGTTCTTTCACACAACCCAAAACAAAGAGTTACTTATTTATTTCACTTAGAGATGTTAATGTCGGATCGTTAAACAATAGATCTGGGTCTATACATTAGACTTCATTGAAACATTTAAAAATGTGGTGCGAGGAGTGCGGCTAATTTTCTATAATTTAGACGAGTAATTAGCTTTATTAAGTCGTCGTTCTAAAAAACGTTTAATTCCAACCGTTTTTAGATTTTACTACGATAAGCGTTATGAAGTGTAAAATTTATTTTATTTTCGGTTGGTACATCACAAAGATAAAGTCTAAAGCCAAAAATTGAACATACCGGATTTCTGATAAAAATTATCAAGTATAAGCAAACATTATTATAATTTCTCAAGGTAAAATTGAGGCTAAAATTTCAGCAAGAATTGATAAACAGTTCCTACGGAAGCTACCACTTCTGGTAGGCAGATGGCCACCACATTTTGCATGGATTTCCCAGTTTATGGAAAAAGCTTTAGTATGAAATTTTAAGCCGAATAGTCAATTCGCCCGACTGTAGAGATGCTGAATTTTGGTAAAATAAAGTTGTTTATAAAGAAAACTCGCCATTTCCAGTAAAATTTAAAACAAGATCTGATCTAATTTTGTTTGAAATTTTATTTACAATCATTTAAGACCGATTTCGAACTTACAAAAAAAGCTTAAGTATAAAGTTTCATCCTCATCAATCAATCCGTGTGTGCCGTCCAGGAAATTTGTAGTGAAAAACAGTTTTTTTTTACAAAAATCGTAATTTCCGCTTAAATTTTGGAAAAGTGACCTGTACCGGTTTTGTTGCAAAATTTATTCAGAATCTGTTAGTTATCAGTTTTAGTTAGCAGTTTTATTTTAAATAAAACATGCAAAAAACGGAAAAGATAATATTAAAGTTGCTACTTCCGGTGGGAAAACGAAAAAGCTCCTATGGAAGCTATCATTTCTGGTAGACCGATTTCGGCCAAAACTTGCCGGGTTCTCTTAATTTATGTGAGAAGCTTAGTTATGAAGTTTCATCCCGATCAATCAATCCGTCTTGACTGTACTGGGCCGAATTTTTGTTAAAAATGGGGTTTTGGCAAAAATCGTCATAACCGCTGAAATTTTGTAAAACTGTTATGGATTTTTATTGTAGCAAATTTTATTTAGAAGTTTTTAGAATGCTATTATTTTTCTCGTAAATGATTTACTTTTTGAAATATTTGCAAAAAACGAAAAAGCTCCTATGGAAGCTGCCACTTCCGGTGGGCTGATTTCGACTAAATTCAAAGTGTAACTCTCAATTTCTATAGAAAAACTTTAAACATGACGTTTCATCATGATCAATCAATCCGTGTGTACGGTAGGGACCAAATTTGAAGTGAAAACAGAAAACTCCCAATTTATAGAAAAGGCTAAAGCATGAATGTTCATCCATCAATCAATCCGTGTATTTCGATCAGGAAATTTGTAGTGAAAAACAGCAACTTTTTGACAAAAATCGTCATTTCTGCTTAAATTTTGGAAAACTGACCTGTTTTTGTCTTGTTGCAAAATTTATTTATAATCTGACTTTTCACAAAACATACAAAAAACGAAAAAAAAATTGACACTTCCGGTGGAAAAACGAAAAAGTTCCTATGAAAGTTGTCATTTCTGGTGGACCGATTTAGGCCAAAATTTATTGAAATTACCCAATTTGTGGAAAAAGCTTAGGTGTGAAGTTTTTTTCCGAACAATCAATCTACCTGGGCTGTACTGGGGCAAAGTTTTTGTTAAAATTACGATTTTTAACAAAAATGTGTTTGTTAAAAATCGTCATATCCTCTTAAATTTTGGAAACTGCTCTAGAACGGTATTATGCAAATTTAATTTAGAATCAAACGTGTATTAACGTTTTGCACATAAGTGGTATACTATTCAAAATATCTCATATGCTACAGCCCTGACTTCCAGGGTGGGTCGATGTCGGCCAAAATTTGACTTCGATGGACCGATTTCCTCCAAAAATCACTGGTATCTCTAAATTTATGAAGAAAGTTTATGTATGAAATTCAATCAGTGAATCGATCTGGGCTGAAGAGACCGGCACTTAGCCAAAAAACTCTAGGTAGAAAATGTTCATGATTACGGCCAACAGCCGACTTTTTTTACGACTAATATATATAAATCTCGAATACACCACACTTAGTTTGTAAAGTGAAAAATTGAAGCTACTGAGTTTGGGATAAAAATTGCCTTGTCTAAACAAAATAATTTTTACTTTTTACGCTATTTGCCGTAGGCACTTGGCGAAACACACTTATACTTAATAAACACATTTTTATTAATCACTTGTTTTTGTTTTGCAGAATATTTTTCAAAAAGTTTAAAAAATCACTCGATCGATTTCGACTTGTTAGGTCATCATCAGGAGTATCTACTCTTTTTTTTTACCAACAAACGACGATAAATTACGGCGAGGGTGGCCAAATCTGCCAACTTAATACTTTTTACGCTATTTGCCGTAGGCACTTGGCGAAACACACTTATACTTAATAAACACATTTTTATTAATCACTTTGTTTTAACTTAATAAACACATTTTTATTAATCACGAGTAGATACTCCTGATGATGACCTAACAAGTCGAAATCGATCGAGTGATTTTTTAAACTTTTTGAAAAATATTCTGCGAAACAAAAACAAGTGATTAATAAAAATGTGTTTATTAAGTAAAATAATTTTTGTTTTTTCTAGCTTAAATTTCAGAAAACCAAAGAGGTCAACCCTTGTTGAAAATTTAATGTGGTTTGCAAAAATTACGAAACCTCTTGCGAGACCTGCCACTGGTACACAGATGGTTAGCACATTTCACATGGACTAGGCAATTTATGGAAAAAGCTTTAGTATGAAGTTTTATTCGGAATTATAAATCCGCCCGGATTTTACAGATGCTAAATTTTGGTGAAATTTTTTATTTTATTAAAACTTGTTATTTCCGGTCAGGTTTAAATTATGATTTGAACTAATTTTGTTTGAAATTTAATGTAGGATTTGTTTGTTCATTTAATTCGTTTTTTATTACATCCTTTATACTTTTGAAAATTTTTGAAAAAACGGAAAGCTCCTAGAGAAGCTGTCACTTCCGGTGGGCCGATTTTGGGAAATACTTACTATAAGATCTCTCAAAATGCAAAATTGTACGTGGTAATCTTTCAATACAAGCATAAAGATATTCGCAGTGATCATCCTGGATAGAATTTCACCTATAATCAACTCGAAATGAAGAAAATAAAAATGACTAAACCTGCTGTTCTTTGACTTCGAACGTGCATTAAACACAATACACAAGAAATAATGTTAATCATGCTGTAATTTCCAAAGATTAAGGCAAGGATTAGTACTTTTGCCATTTCTGTTCCTAGTAGTATTAGATAATACTTTGAGAAAATTAACAAGTAATTAACAAGTAAGAAACAAGTAAGCGCAAATGGAAATGGATTGGACGTATGTGAAAATAGCCCGAAAACCATCCCGAGAAAAGACTTTTCAAAGATTGGTTTGAGTCCACGCTAAATACGATAAAAACCTTTTGGCCCGAAAAAAACAACATGAAACATCTCAAAATTACACTCTATCCCGAAAATAAAAAAAAATGATTTATAAACCTGTTTATTATTTTTATGATTTTAAAATATTTACGTTGCAAAAAAATGTAATGTGTTGTACGTTGTACAATAATAAAATAGTACCATAATTATTTTAAAGAAAATCTTAGTACATATTTCTGTATTCTTTCTGTAATATTATAAATTTAATAATGACGTGTTATTGTGCTAACACATAATATTTAATTTACTTAACAAAAAACACGCATATGATCTATATAACTAAATACCTAAATTTATAGATATTAGAGTATAAAAAACCACATTACACACTTAAACTCATATATTTCCGCTCACATGAATTGCCGAGTACATTGGTTGATGGGATTGACTCGATTATATCATTTCTGACTTATATTAGGTAACCTAGTTGCCATACGATGGGGATTAGGAGTATTTCTGGGCCCAGATTTAACCGATGTTTGTTGTATATGAAATGCTCCCATTAATACTCATATATCGTCATTCACAAGGATTGCCAAATACATTGGTTGATGGGAGTGACTCGATTAGATCATTTCTGACTTATATTAGGTAACCTAGTTGCCATACGATGGGGATTAGGAGTATTACTGGGCCCAGATTTAACCGATGTTTGTTGTATATGAAATGCTCCCATTAATACTCATATATCGTCACTCACAAAGATTTCCTAGTACATTGGTTGATGGGAGTGACTCGATTAGATCATTTCTGACTTATATTAGGTAACCTAGTTGCCATACGATGGGGATTAGGAGTATTTCTGGGCCCAGATTTAACCGATGTTTTTTGTATATGAAATGCTCCCATTAATACTCATATATCGTCACTCACAAGGATTGCCGAGTACATTGGTTGATGGGAGTGACTCGATTAGATCATTTCTGACTTATATTAGGTAACCTAGTTGCCATACGTTGGGGATTAGTAGTATTTCTTGGCCCAGATTTAACCGATGTTTGTTGTATATGAAATGCTCCCATTAATACTCATATATCGTCACTCGAAAGGATTTCCGAGTACATTGGTTGATGGGAGTGACTCGAATAGATCATTTCTGACTTATATTAGGTAACCTAGTTGCCATACGATGAGGATTAGGAGTATTTCTGGGCCCAGATTTGACCGATGTTTTTTGTATATGAAATGCTCCCATTAATACTCATATATCGTCACTCACAAGGATTGCCGAGTACATTGGTTGATGGGAGTGACTCGACTAGATCATTTCTGACTTATATTACGTAACCTAGTTGCCATACGATGGGGATTAGGAGTATTTCTGGGCCCAGATTTAACCGATGTTTGTTGTATATGAAATGCTCCCATTAATACTCATATATCGTCACTCACAAGGATTGCCGAGTACATTGGTTGATGGGAGTGACTCGATTAGATCATTTCTGACTTATATTAGGTAACCTAGTTGCCATACGATGAGGATTAGGAGTATTTCTGGGCCCAGATTTAACCGATGTTTGTTGTATATGAAATGCTCGAATTAATACTCATATATCGTCACTCACAAGGATTGCCGAGTACATTGGTTGATGGGAGTGACACGATTAGATCATTTCTGACTTATATTAGGTAACCTAGTTGCCATACGATGGGAATTAGGAGCATTTCTGGGCCCAGATTTAACCGATGTTTGTTGTATATGAAATGCTCCCATTAATACTCATATATCGTCACTCACAAGGATTGCCGAGTACATTGGTTGATGGGAGTGACTCGATTATATCATTTCTGACTTATATTAGGTAACCTAGTTGCCATACGATGGGGATTAGGAGTATTTCTGGGCCCAGATGTAACCGATGTTTGTTGTATATGAAATGCTCCCATTAATACTCATATATCGCCACTCACAAGGATTGCCGAGTACATTCGTTGATGGGAGTGACTCGATTAGATCATTTCTGACTTATATTAGGTAACCTAGTTCTATATAAGTCTATCTATATAACTAAATACCTAAATTTATAGATATTAGAGTATAAAAAACCACATTACACACTCAAACTCATATATTTCCGCTCACATGAATTGCCGAGTACATTGGTTGATGGGAGTGACTCGATTATATCATTTCTGACTTATATTAGGTAACCTAGTTGCCATACGATGGGGATTAGGAGTATTTCTGGGCCCAGATTTAACCGATGTTTGTTGTATATGAAATGCTCCCATTAATACTCATATATCGTCACTCACAAGGATTGCCGAGTACATTCGTTGATGGGAGTGACTCGATTAGATCATTTCTGACTTATATTAGGTAACCTAGTTCTATATAAGTCTATCTATATAACTAAATACCTAAATTTATAGATATTAGAGTATAAAAAACCACATTACACACTCAAACTCATATATTTCCGCTCACATGAATTGCCGAGTACATTGGTTGATGGGAGTGACTCGATTATATCATTTCTGACTTATATTAGGTAACCTAGTTGCCATACGATGGGGATTAGGAGTATTTCTGGGCCCAGATTTAACCGATGTTTGTTGTATATGAAATGCTCCCATTAATACTCATATATCGTCACTCACAAGGATTGCCGAGTACATTCGTTGATGGGGGTGACTCGATTAGATCATTTCTGACTTATATTAGGTAACCTAGTTCTATATAACTCTATCTATATAACTAAATACCTAAATTTATAGATATTAGAGTATAAAAAACCACATTACACCCCAAACTCATATATTTCCGCTCACATGAATTGCCGAGTACATTGGTTGATGGGAGTGACTCGATTAGATCATTTCTGACTTATATTAGGTAACCTAGTTGCCATACGATGGGGATTAGGAGTATTTCTGGGCCCAGATTTAACCGATGTTTGTTGTATATGAAATGCTCCCATTAATACTCATATATCGTCATTCACAAGGATTGCCGAGTACATTGGTTGATGGGAGTGACTCGATTAGATCATTTCTGACTTATATTAGGTAACCTAGTTGCCATACGATGGGGATTAGGAGTATTACTGGGCCCAGATTTAACCGATGTTTGTTGTATATGAAATGCTCCCATTAATACTCATATATCGTCACTCACAAAGATTTCCTAGTACATTGGTTGATGGGAGTGACTCGATTAGATCATTTCTGACTTATATTAGGTAACCTAGTTGCCATACGATGGGGATTAGGAGTATTTCTGGGCCCAGATTTAACCGATGTTTTTTGTATATGAAATGCTCCCATTAATACTCATATATCGTCACTCACAAGGATTGCCGAGTACATTGGTTGGTGGGAGTGACTCGATTAGATCATTTCTGACTTATATTAGGTAACCTAGTTGCCATACGTTGGGGATTAGTAGTATTTCTTGGCCCAGATTTAACCGATGTTTGTTGTATATGAAATGCTCCCATTAATACTCATATATCGTCACTCGAAAGGATTTCCGAGTACATTGGTTGATGGGAGTGACTCGAATAGATCATTTCTGACTTATATTAGGTAACCTAGTTGCCATACGATGAGGATTAGGAGTATTTCTGGGCCCAGATTTGACCGATGTTTTTTGTATATGAAATGCTCCCATTAATACTCATATATCGTCACTCACAAGGATTGCCGAGTACATTGGTTGATGGGAGTGACTCGACTAGATCATTTCTGACTTATATTACGTAACCTAGTTGCCATACGATGGGGATTAGGAGTATTTCTGGGCCCAGATTTAACCGATGTTTGTTGTATATGAAATGCTCCCATTAATACTCATATATCGTCACTCACAAGGATTGCCGAGTACATTGGTTGATGGGAGTGACTCGATTAGATCATTTTTGACTTATATTAGGTAACCTAGTTGCCATACGATGAGGATTAGGAGTATTTCTGGGCCCAGATTTAACCGATGTTTGTTGTATATGAAATGCTCCCATTAATACTCATATATCGTCACTCACAAGGATTGCCGAGTACATTGGTTGATGGGAGTGACACGATTAGATCATTTCTGACTTATATTAGGTAACCTAGTTGCCATACGATGGGAATTAGGAGCATTTCTGGGCCCAGATTTAACCGATGTTTGTTGTATATGAAATGCTCCCATTAATACTCATATATCGTCACTCACAAGGATTGCCGAGTACATTGGTTGATGGGAGTGACTCGATTATATCATTTCTGACTTATATTAGGTAACCTAGTTGCCATACGATGGGGATTAGGAGTATTTCTGGGCCCAGATTTAACCGATGTTTGTTGTATATGAAATGCTCCCATTAATACTCATATATCGCCACTCACAAGGATTGCCGAGTACATTCGTTGATGGGAGTGACTCGATTAGATCATTTCTGACTTATATTAGGTAACCTAGTTCTATATAACTCTATCTATATAACTAAATACCTAAATTTATAGATATTAGAGTATAAAAAACCACATTACACACTCAAACTCATATATTTCCGCTCACATGAATTGCCGAGTACATTGGTTGATGGGAGTGACTCGATTATATCATTTCTGGCTTATATTAGATAACCTAGTTGCCATACGATGGGGATTAGGAGTATTTCTGGGCCCAGATTTAACCGATGTTTGTTGTATATGAAATGCTCCCATTAATACTCATATATCGTCACTCACAAGGATTGCCGAGTACATTCGTTGATGGGGGTGACTCGATTAGATCATTTCTGACTTATATTAGGTAACCTAGTTCTATATAACTCTATCTATATAACTAAATACCTAAATTTATAGATATTAGAGTATAAAAAACCACATTACACCCCAAACTCATATATTTCCGCTCACATGAATTGCCGAGTACATTGGTTGATGGGAGTGACTCGATTAGATCATTTCTGACTTATATTAGGTAACCTAGTTGCCATACGATGGGGATTAGGAGCATTTCTGGGCCCAGATTTAACCGATGTTTGTTGTATATGAAATGCTCCCATTAATACTCGTATATCGTCACTCACAAGGATTGCCGAGTACATTGGTTGATGGGAGTGACTCGATTATATCATTTCTGACTTATATCAGGTAACCTAGTTGCCATACGATGGGGATTAGGAGTATTTCTGGGCCCAGATTTAACCGATGTTTGTTGTATATGAAATGCTCGAATTAATACTCATAGATCGTCACTCACAAGGATTGCCGAGTACATTGGTTGATGGGAGTGACTCGATTAGATCCTTTCTGACT
Organism: Nephrotoma flavescens; assembly: GCA_932526605.1. Classification (NCBI taxonomy): domain Eukaryota; kingdom Metazoa; phylum Arthropoda; class Insecta; order Diptera; family Tipulidae; genus Nephrotoma; species Nephrotoma flavescens. The sequence goes on along the minus strand of OW052220.1, from coordinate 250,564,711 downwards.
TATATTAGGTAACCTAGTTGCCATACGATGGGGATTAGGAGTATTTCTGGGCCCAGATTTAACCGATGTTTGTTGTATATGAAATGCTCCCATTAATACTCATATATCGTCACTCACAAGGATTGCCGAGTACATTCGTTGATGGGAGTGACTCGATTAGATCATTTCTGACTTATATTAGGTAACCTAGTTGCCATACGATGGGGATTAGGAGTATTTCTGGGCCCAGATTTAACCGATGTTTGTTGTATATGAAATGCTCCCATTAATAGTCATATATCGTCACTCACAAGGATTGCCGAGTACACACCCGAGCAAAATCACATTTTTTATAAATAATCTTTCCCAAAGACTTTTATTTGTTCGCCAGATTGATTTTTGTGTCGTTTATTTTGATTATTTTCTAAATTTTTTTCTGCAGAGATATTTAATGGTAACTCAACGAAGTCAGCGTTTAAAGTTTGCTGTTTGTTAGATTCATATTCGTAAATTGGACTATTGTCTTGTATATTTATCAATTCTATTGCAGAATTATTAATCGGGCAATTTACATCATTTTCGTTAATATTATCACTAATATTAGTTTCATCATGTGAAATATGATTAATAAATTCAATTTCTGGGTTTGGTAAATCCACGATATTTGATATGATACCTACAGAATTATTTTGCAAATCGACGTTAGTTTTAATATGTCTTCGCCATATATTGTATAATTGGCTGCGATTTGCAACGTCGTTCTTAACTTTGATTGATTCACATATTTGAGCCATTTCTTCACTATTACCGGAAGTAAATTGTACAAGCGAAAAATTCAGTTGTTGGATTACATTTTGCACAACACCTGCACTAATTGTGTTCCGTTTCTTTTTATAATTGTATCTAACACCCTTTTTAAACGGATTATTCATGTTTAAAAAAATAATCAGACGACTCTAAATTAAATATATTCGTTGCAAAAGAATGTCCGTATTACAAAGCCAAGGTCAAAAAGAATTGTTGTGAAACAAAATGTTTCAAAATCAATTAAATCTGTGTTAAAGAATGTCCAAATAAAACGCCAAATAAATCAGGTTATCAAGTCGAGCAATATATAATCGGTGAATAAATAATGTCCAAAATCAAGCAAAAGGTCAATAAGTTTTAAAAAAAACTGTTTCTATGTTTAAAATAAACTCACAAAAATTCACAAAAATTAACACGAAGTAACCAGGAGGCCTATTATGAAATTTTTCGATTTCGTATTTTTTCGATAGCTAAAAAATTCGATTCGACGCGAATTTACCTATTATGAAACTTGCTTTCGATTTTTTTCGCTATCGAATTGCAACAACAACATCAAAAAATTTGACAGATGATTTACCAGGAAATTTTTGGCAATCCCCTCATTTTTATCCATAAAAGAGACCAATAGGTCAAATTGGTTAGCGTTAAAGTGGTCCTGTTTGACATACAAATGATTCATTATTACAATTTCTAATTTTATTATTTCTTTTTTAAACAAAAAATATTTATAATAAAACGTACATCGTAAATGTTTAATTTTATTATTTATTATTAATTTTATTATTTATTACAAATTTATTATTATTATCACAAACTGATTATTATTATTATAAAACACAACAAAAAATTCGAACGATCGAATCAAAATTCGTCAACTAAATAGTAATCGAATTTTGGCATATGCGTTCGAAAAAATTCGCTCTTTGTTTTTTTTAAGTTTTATAATATGGCGGATTTTTTCGATAACATGTGCGTTCGTAAAAATTAGCTTCGAATTTATTTTTTTAAGGTTCATAATACGGCGAATTTTTTCGATATCGAAAAAATACGAAATCGAAAAATTTCACAATAGGCCCCCAGTACAAAAGTCTGAAAACGTATTGAAAATAAATTCAGGAAAAAAATCCTTATACACTAAACGCGATTTTTTTTTATCTCTCGCTTCATTCGTGTATATATTTTTACTTACTTGTTATTTTGTGAAATAGTTTTTAGAAGAAACTGTTTAAAGGGTGGTACAAACTATTTTGTAATTTATAAATTATATAAAAGGGCGGCATATACAGTATTACTTAAATTTTTAAATTGTATAATAATTAAAGTGTATATGATCAAGCTAGTGTGAAATTCTATTTATTTTTCCAAATCAATGTGAAATTTATGGTTCAAATAGAAAAAACTAAATTGATGTATTTTAAGTATGTATTGATAGTATTAATAGGAGCCATTTCATATACAAGAAACATCGGTTAAATCTGGGCCCAGAAATACTCCGAATCCCCATCGTATGGCAACTAGGTTACCTAATATAAGTCAGAAATGATCAAATCGAGTCACTCCCATCAACCAATGTACTCGGCAATCCTTGTGAGTGACGGTATATGAGTATTAATTCGAGCATTTCATATACAACAAACATCGGTTAAATCTGGGCCCAGAAATACTCCTAATCCCCATCGTATGGCAACTAGGTTACCTAACATAAGTCAGAAATAATCTAATCGAGTCACTCCCATCAACCAATGTACTCGGCAATCCTTGTGAGTGACGATATATGAGTATTAATGGGAGCATTTCATATACAACAAACATCGGTTAAATCTGGGCCCAGAAATACTCCTAATCCCCATCGTATGGCAACTAGGTTACCTAATATAAGTAAGAAATGATCTAATCGAGTCACTCCCATCAACCAATGTATGGGCCCAGAAATACTCCTAATCACCATCGTATGGCAACTAGGTTACCTAATATAAGTCATAAATGATCTAATCGATTCAATCCCATCAACGAATGTACTCGGCAATCCTTGTGAGTGACGATATATGAGTATTAATGGGAGCATTTCATATACAACAAACATCGGTTAAATCTGGGCCCAGAAATACTCCTAATCCTCATCGTATGGCAACTAGGTTGCGTAATATAAGTCAGCAATGATCTAATCGAGTCACTCCCATCAACTAATGTACTCGGCAATGTATTAATGGGAGCATTTCATATACAACAAACATCGGTTAAATCTGGGCCCAGAAATACTCCTAATCCCCATCGAATGGCAACTAGGTTACGTAATATAAGTCAGAAATGATATAATCGAGTCACTCCCATCAACCAATGTACTCGGCAATCCTTGTGAGTGACGATATATGAGTATTAATGGGAGCAGTTCATATACAACAAACATCGGTTAAATCTGGGCCCAGAAATACTCCTAATCCCCATCGTATGGCAACTAGGTTACCTAATATAAGTCAGAAATGATCTAATCGAGTCACTCCCATCAACCAATGTACTCGGCAATCCTTGTGAGTGACGATATATGAGTATTAATGGGAGCATTTCATATACAACAAACATCGGTTAAATCTGGGCCCAGAAATAATCCTAATCCCCATCGTAGGGCAACTAGGTTACCTAATATAAGTCAGAAATGATCTAATCGAGTCACTCCCATTAACCAATGTACTCGGCAATCCTTGTGAGTGACGATATATGAGTATTAATGGGAGCATTTCATATACAACAAACATCGGTTAAATCTGGGCCCAGAAATACTCCTAATCCCCATCGTATGGCAACTAGGTTACCTAATATAAGTCAGAAATGATCAAATCGAGTCACTCCCATCAACCAATGTACTCGGCAATCCTTGTGAGTGACGATATATGAGTATTAATGGGAGCATTTCATATACAACAAACATCGGTTAAATCTGGGCCCAGAAAAACTCCTAATCCCCATCGTATGGCAACTAGGTTACCTAATATAAGTAAGAAATGATCTGATCGAGTCACTCCCATCAACCAATGTACTCGGCAATCCTTGTGAGTGACGATATATGAGTATTAATGGGAGCATTTCATATACAACAAACATCGGTTAAATCTGGGCCCAGAAAAACTCCTAATCCCCATCGTATGGCAACTAGGTTACCTAATATAAGTAAGAAATGATCTAATCGAGTCACTCCCATCAACCAATGTACTCGGCAATCCTTGTGAGTGAAGATATATGAGTATTAATGGGAGCATTTCATATACAACAATTATCGGTTAAATCTGGGCCCAGAAATACTCCTAATCATTATCGTATGGCAACTAGGTTAACTAATATAAGTCAGAAATGATCTAATCGAGTCACTCCCATCAACTAATGCACTCGGCAATCCTTGTGAGTGACGATATATGAGTATTAATGGGAGCATTTCATATACAACAAACATCGGTTAAATCTGGGCCCAGAAATACTCCTAATCCCCATCGTATGGCAACTAGGTTACTTAATATAAGTCAGAAATGATATAATCGAGTCACTCCCATCAACCAATGTACTCGGCAATCCTTGTGAGTGACGATATATGAGTATTAATGGGAGCATTTCATATACAACAAACATCGGTTAAATCTGGGCCCAGAAAAACTCCTAATCCCCATCGTATGGCAACTAGGTTACCTAATATAAGTAAGAAATGATCTAATCGAGTCACTCCCATCAACCAATGTACTCGGACATCCTTGTGAGTAACGATATATGAGTATTAATGGGAGCATTTCATATACAACAAACATCGGTTAAATCTGGGCCCAGAAATACTCCTAATCACCATCGTATGGCAACTAGGTTACCTAATATAAGTCAGAAATGATCTAATCGAGTCACTCCCATCAACGAATGTACTCGGCAATCCTTGTGAGTGACGATTTATGAGTATTAATGGGAGCATTTCATATACAACAAACATCGGTTAAATCTGGGCCCAGAAATACTCCTAATCCCCATCGTATGGCAACTAGGTTACCTAATATAAGTCAGAAATGATCTAATCGAGTCACTCCCATCAACCAATGTACTCGGCAATCCTTGTGAGTGACGATATATGAGTATTAATGGGAGCATTTCATATACAACAAACATCGGTTAAATCTGGGCCCAGAAATACTCCTAATCCCCATCGTATGGCAACTAAGTTACCTAATATAAGTCAGAAATGATATAATCGAGTCACTCCTATCAACCAATGTACTCGGCAATCCTTGTGAGTGACGATATATGAGTATTAATGGGAGCATTTCATATACAAAAAACATCGGTCAAATCTGAGCCCAGAAATACTCCTAATCCCCATCGTATGGCAACTAGGTTACCTAATATAAGTCAGAAATGATATAATCGATTCAATCCCATCAACCAATGTACTCGGCAATCCTTGTGAGTGACGATATATGAGTATTAATTCGAGCATTTCATATACAACAAACATCGGCTAAATCTGGGCCCAGAAATACTCCTAATCCCCATCGTATGGCAACTAGGTTACCTAATATAAGTCAGAAATGATCAAATCGAGTCACTCCCATCTACCAATGTACTCGGCAATCCTTGTGAGTGACGATATATGAGTATTAATTCGAGCATTTCATATACAACAAACATCGGTTATATCTGGGCCCAGAAATACTCCTAATCCCCATCGTATGGCAACTAGGTTACCTAATATAAGTCAGAAATGATCTAATCGAGTCACTCCCATCAACCAATGTACTCGGCAATCCTTGTGAGTGACGATATATGAGTATTAATGGGAGCATTTCATATACAACAAACATCGGTTAAAGCTGGGCCCAGAAATACTCCTAATCCCCATCGTATGGCAACTAGGTTACCTAATATAAGTCAGAAATGATCTAATCGAGTCACTCCCATCAACCAATGTACTCGGCAATCCTTGTGAGTGACGATATATGAATATTAATGGGAGCATTTCATATACAACAAACATCGGTTAAATCTGGGCCCAGAAATACTCCTAGTCCCCATCGTATGGCAACTAGGTTACCTAATATAAGTCAGAAATGATTTAATCGAGTCACTCCCATCAACCAATGTACTCGGAAATCCTTGTGAGTGACGATATATGAGTATTAATGGGAGCATTTCATATACAACAAACATCGGTTAAATCTGGGTCCAGAAATACTCCTAATCCCCATCGTATGGCAACTAGGTTACCTAATATAAGTCAGAAATGTTCTAATCGAGTCACTCCCATCAACCAATGTACTCGGCAATCCTTGTGAGTGACGATATATGAGTATTAATGGGAGCATTTCATATACAAAAAACATCGGTCAAATCTGAGCCCAGAAATACTCCTAATCCCCATCGTATGGCAACTAGGTTACCTAATATAAGTCAGAAATGATCTAATCGAGTCACTCCCATCAACCAATGTACTCGGCAATTCATGTGAGCGGAAATATATGAGTTTGAGTGTGTAATGTGGTTTTTTATACTCTAATATCTATAAATTTAGGTATTTAGTTATATTGATCATATGCGTGTTTTTTGTTAAGTAAATTAAATATTATGTGTTACCACAATAACACGTCATTATTAAATTTATAATATTACAGAAAGAATACAGAAATATGTACTAAGATTTTCTTTAAAATAATTATGTTACTATTTTATTATTGTACAACGTACAACACATTACATTTTTTTGCAACGTAAATATTTTAAAATCATAAAAATAATAAACAGGTTTATAAATCATTTTTTTTTATTTTCGGGATAGAGTGTAGTTTTGAGATGTTTCATGTTGTTTTTTTCGGGCCAAAAGGTTTTTATCGTATTTAGCGTGGACTCAAACCAATTTTTGAAAAGTCTTTTCTCGGGATGGTTTTCGGGCTATCTTCACATACGTATGGATTGGCCACATACTGAGGAACACACCAAATGATATAACAAGAAGCTCTCTGGAATCGAACCAACAAAAGAAACATGAAGGAGAACGACCAGTAGTAAACTCAATCAACGCAATAGTACCCAACATAGTAAGATGGTCTAGCCTAGTCTATAAACCGTTTGTCTAGCCTAAGCTCCTTAATTGGAGACATTGAAAAAAAAACCTCTAACCACTTACATGTTGCTTTTGCAAATTTTATACTAGAATGGGATTTAACCGGAATTTACCCTTAGCCGCTATATAAAACTTTCACTCTCAGAACCCCATTTTCATACAAATAGTTTTTCCTGCAAGGGTAGTTCACTTTTAAGAAATTTTATCATGTAATAGTGTTTTACTTTATTTCTCGAAGTAATATAAAGTGTTGCCCTCAAGATTTTTGACGATTTACCATGCACTTTATAGCCCTAGTCAAAAAAGTTTTTTTTTTTAAATTCTGTGTAGGTGTGTGTGTGAGTGATGCCGTGCAGAATCTGACTGATCGGGGTAAAAGTTCATACTTTTTCCATAAATTGGGAGATTTCAGAGATTTTTGAAAGCTTTTTTATCATTTACAAGAAAAACGATTCTAAATTAATTTTCCAACAATCCAAATCAATTTTCTAAAAAGCAGAAAGGACGACTTTTGATGGTAAACTGTGTTTTGTCCCAAAATGAGTCCCGCAATATTTCTGGCTCTAATTGGTTTTGAATAAAATTCCGTTCCACAAACAAAGAGCTCGATTCTGGGATGTGAAATTTTATGTTATGTTATGTTATTTTTGTTTTTTCAATAGGAAGCGGGGAAATAAAATAACATCACAGAAACTTTATGCCACGAGAATCGAGCCCAAAATTCACAATATTTGCTTCAAGCTTTCAATGATTATCACTAAAGTCTATACAACATTTTTATGACAGAAGGGTTCTTTTGAAATTTAGGTAAGTGTGTGTATATGTAGCTGTTATTAAATGTAACATAAAAAAATCAGACATGAGGACAATTTACAGGTTTACTTAATTTAAGATTAATTACTAATTTAAACTATTTGAAATAGATGATGTTAGTGTCGCTAGTTTCAAGAAATACTACAGCTAAGTTATAATACTTAAGTGAAATATTTTAAATAAAAATTAATTTAAATATGGAAATTTTTATGTTTCAGGCATCCAAAGATGATGAACGTTTCCAGCAACAATTTTTAAACAAAAAGTCAGCCCCTATATACAGCCTAGGCGAATTGATTGACTTAGCAATCTGATGATACTTTTTAATTAAACTTTTTCCATAAATTGAGATATGCCGGTGCTGTTTGGCCGAAATCGGTCCGCTGGAAGTGACAGTGTCCATAGAAGCTTTTTAGTTTTAAGAACTACACATTTTCGGTCTAAATAAATTTTCATTGTGTCATCAGTGGATTGATGTTCGGAATATAATTTCGTAGGTAGGCCTTTCTCAAAAATTTGGAGGTCTCAGAAATTTGTTTTTGTCGCTGATATTAAGTTGATTATTTATGAGAAATACGATGATAAACTGAAAGATTCTTAACAAATTGTTCAACACGTACACCGAGCAAAGGATGTACTGTATAAAATTATCCGGTGCGCATAGAGCAAGAAATTGGTTTTTGCTTTGCACTCTCTACATACACTGACGACATTCAATTTATGTCGAGTTCACGTACGTGATCAAAAAATGATTCGCGAATCAAGCCAATCAAATCGTTGGAATTTCCCCTCCTGAGATGAAATATTTTTATCTTTGGGCAAATTTTGATCGCAAGCAGCCAAACATAGAAAAAACAAAAAACAAATTATGAGCAATAATGACGCTCACGCCTTTTTCTACAAAAAAAAATAAAATAGGCTCAATTTAATCCTTTTTCAACCAAAAAAAATAAAAAAAATGCCTCAATTTAAGTCGAACCCACACAAATGTGTGAATAAAAAAATCATAGTATGTAATGAAGTTTATGATAAAAAATTTCGCTTCATTTGAAGTAAAACCAATACAATTGTGTTTATGGTTTTTTTCTTTTTCGAATGAAAATAAGTTTGAAAGGAATGCAGAAATGTGTAAGTTTGTTGAAAACATATACAAAAATAAATGTTTGGCATGATACTTTTGTCATACCCACACAATTGTGTGGGCAAGTGGGAAAAGGGATATATAATTTTGCTGTTTTGCTGACATTTCTATATGACTCATGTCAATATCAAAAACAAACAAACAAAACAGGCGCCATTTTCATTATCGGCATTTGGTGTTTTAATTTTGTCGTATGCGTATACGTATTAAGATAA